>BPLQ01009086.1:0-313131 GCA_021605075.1 Caerostris darwini | reverse complement strand
AAGTTTTTGAAATTATTGATTAAATGAAAATATTATTAAATTTATTTGCAATTATTTATAATGCAATTGCATTTAATTTCCAAAAATTTAAATTAGTGATTTTCAAATAATATTTCAACAATGTTTGTTGATGTAAAGTTTATGTATGGGGCCTGATAGCCGAGGGACTCTGGAGCTAGATGCCACAGGTTTCGGGCTCGAGTCTCGACGAGTTTGTAGTGGTTGGAATGTATTTTAAATATTAGGTTCCTGTCTAATATGACTATTAAGTATAGGGCTGACAACCCTTCTCCTGAGAAAAGAAGGCATCTCCTGTCTCGAAATATGCCAGTAGGCAGACGACCTTGGTCCACCATGGGCTGCTGCACCAGTGAAGAAGAAGAAAGTCTATTTATAAAAGTCCTATTTCCGGATTTACAAATTCACGAGAATAATTTGCTTATTAAGTTGTTAGTTTAGAATTACTCTGTTGTGACTTAGGTATGTCTTTTTAATTTTTATTTGAATTTTAAATTACTTCTTATTATTGTATTCTATAGAAAATTTATTAATTTACTTTTAGGCTTTAAAATAAAAAAGACTTATCCTAAAAATTACAATAAATACTAAAATAATTAATATTTAAGATTAATAAAAAAGAATTATTTATATTAGGGGATTTACTGTATCGTTTGTTAGTTTGTTTATATCCATTGTTGTTGAAGTGTAGTGAACCAGCAAGGAAGTAACTTATATTCTTAAGGTCGTTAGTTATAAATGAAACATCTATTAAAGCCAGACTCGGAGATCAATGGTAACGTGCACCGTTGGTCAGCATTAGGGCTGAGATTCAATCCATTGGTGGCTTTGTTGTAGACATTTTGTTGTTGATTGAAAAAAAAGTGATTCGATGGCATTTGGGATGTTCAGAATCTTGCCTCGTAGATCGGACTACTGAGTGGGAGTTTTCCAGCTTGCTCCTATACGATAAAAATTTCGGTGTAGTTTTCCCTAAAAGTCCTGCCGGAAGGCACTGCCCTACTTCATCAGCGTCTTCAGAATCTTCAAAATCTGCAGTGCACTTTCACCAGACTTGCTCTAGTCTTGAAATGAAAATACAAGAGTCGCAATTCTTTGTCATATAAATCATATCATTAACATTTTCAATATAAAACGAAAAGTGAGACAAACTAATTTTCATTTCAAAAATTACTTTGCAATGTAAATCTGACAAGTATTACATTTCCTCAAGAAACATTATGAAACCCAAAGAATATTATGCGGTAATTTCGGAAATGATGCTTGATTAAAAACAAGACAATAAATTCGATTTAAACAGAAATGAAATCTTTTCCCAAAACTAGTTAAACTGATAAATTAATAGCAGTATTAAAATCTTTTTTTCAATGTTACAGATGTCTGCTTGATGTCGAAATGTAACGTAACACGAATTGTAGTAGCAGACACTATGTATGATCTTTGCGTCCATAATTAAACTTTCTGCACGCCACAATGGGTGCGATGGAATTATCGCTGCAGCCAGCAATCCCAGTCCCTGTCTGCCTAACGAGGCATTGCAATTGTTTATTGACTTTCAGATTAAAGGGGATATTGGAGTCCGCGAAAGTAATCGAAGGGAACGAAAATAAATGGCAATTTCAAGTAAAGTAACTGTCTGGCAAATGATTTACGCATAGGATTGTCGATGTAAATTTACAATAATTATTCGAGTTATGTATTGCAAAGGTAAATTTTTTATTAACATAATATAGCTCTAATTACGAAAGCGAAATTCTAATCTAATACATTCGTGGTAAATTCGACAAAAATTAGGAATTACAAACTTAGTTTGTTAAAGTTAAGTTGGAATTAATAATAGGGTTGATGGTATTAATCAAAATGCTGATATATTCTAAATCTAATAAAAGTTGAGAATTTCAAATTTAATTTTTGTAATTAACAATTTCTCACGAGTTGATTATTATAATCTTATATTGAATGGAAATGTATAAAAGTTTTGGAATTATATATATAGTAAATGTAAAATGTTTACAACAAAATTATTATAGCTCCAATTCTGAAAACAAAGTGCTTACATTTAAATAACGAATTTTCAAATAAGGAAATAGGTTTTGCTTTAATGCAATATAAACTAAAATTTTTAAATTAAAATTAGATTGTGATTTGTTTTATTTCATTTCCCTGTGCACCACAAAAAATTCCGTTAAAAAAGCTTTTATTTAACAAAAATTTTAATTTGTGATACCATTTGTTAATGTTTTAAAATTTACATAAAATGGGCTATCCGCATTTCATCTTTAATTGTGTTATTTTTAAAATATAAATATTTCTTCAATTTCAGCAAATTAAAAGACTATTTTAACTAAAATATCAATATTTATATATGTATAGACTTCAGCATGCAAATTTCTTGGCATAAACTATAGAAATGTACTGTGTTTAGATTTGCATAAGATCTCAAAAAATGATTTTAACCTGTAGTATATTATTATTAAAAGTACTATCTATTTATTATCAGCATAAAAAATTAAGGCGATTAGTTTTAGAATATCCTATTAAAAACAATCTTAAATACATTTTTTTAAAAATAAGCAGATCATTCGAATTTTTTAAACAAAGAATTTAACATGCAAATCTCTTAGAATTAACTACAAAAATACATTTAATTACAAGAAAATTTATTCAAAGTTCACTGATACAGAACAAAATAGATGTATTCGTAAAGAAAAATACTGATCCTTTTCGCACTTAATCACATCATTGATTGGGACTTAATGCGATTTTTATGGTGATTGAATACCAATCGAATAAAGGAAATTTTTTTTTTTTAGTTTTGAAGCATTTTTTAAAGTATCTAGAAAAAAAATACCAGTTAATGAAATTATGATCTCGTTGAATGGAATGTAATTAGATTTAATCGATTATTCCAGCTGGTTGCCGTTTTTATCATTGATCAATCGCTATTTGCATAATTATGTCGGCGTATTAGAGATTTGATAGATATTTAAACTGTAAAGCTTTAAGAAGTGAAATGATCTGCGATTAAGGGACAAAAATACAGTGTTTTTAATTCTTTTTAAAAAATTATTTTATTTTTTAGGATCATACGGGGAATTTATATTGAACGCGAGTGTATTGCAATTTTTTATATGATCTTTGATAATCTTACTTAATTTGATTTCTATAGGTTATAAAAATCGTCACTTTTCCAATTTTATCACCGAAATTGTTCAATTTCTAAAATTAAAAATAAAAACCTTTACTCTGTTAATTAACATTGATTAATAAATGCACGTTTGTTATTTTAAAATTAAAATTAATTTAAATGAAAAATGTGTTGGAAAATTATTTATTACAAAGTCCATTAGTATTGAATGCAAATAATTCGCGTTATGTCACCATTGATTATAATTTTTTGTCAAATGCTACGGCTTTTTTTTAATCCTAATTCTTTTTTTACACTTTTTAAAAAATATTAATCAGCACAGATAATAATTTTTTTTAATCCTACTAATTTTTAAATTAAAAAAAAAAATCCTAATCCTTTTTAATAGTAATCAACACAGATAATAATTAATCCTGTTATAATCCTCTGTGGCTGTTCAGCCATACGACGCCGAGCCTCTTAGCAGCGTGCAGTAATGTCCTCAGGAACATCAGTAAGTTCAGTGCAGTTCAATATGGATTGGCAAGTGATCGTCAATATGGATATAATGGACATATCCCACCCTAAGCCAAATCAATGTGGTGAAGGTGTGCCTGCTGGTGGTCATGGCCAGTTGTAAGGCGGAAGCGTGCGACAGCTTCAGCGTGTTCCAGGTGCATAGGAATATGGCCCTCTGTGGCAAGGCATTTCCACCTTTTGTTGCAACTCAAGTCTTTGAGGCTTTTTCTGGGGAAGTTGTTGATGAATGCAGTGATATGGTTTCGGTCCTGAGTACTAGTAGAAACTCCGGCCCCGTGCTTCGACATGACATCGGTTCTGTCATTACCTAAAATTTCCACATGACCAGGAACCATTGTAAATGTAGAGCCCAACCATTGGTGAGCAGTGCGGACAGTCTGTTGGGCTGTTGCTACTCAGTTCTGAAATGGCACGATGGAATGGATGAAGAAAACAACTTTTTCCGGGGGTAGATCAAGAACTAGTAATTGTGATCCTGATAATATCGAAAGCTATATCTGTTTTTCCGGATAAAATAAAGCTAAATGCCAAAAATATATCTATTTTATCATCAACATAGATGTCATTCTGTCCAATGTCATCTTCCCATCATATTTTCTATTGATGGGAAAAACGGTACATTTCGGTACCTTTTATATAAAATTTATTTAGTCTTGCTTCATTTCTACCCCTTCTCTTTACGTAAACTTAAATCCTACAAAAGACTGTGTGAACTCCTAATAAGATAGTAATTTGTTGAGCAAGGTCAAGAGAATAGAATAATGAGTAAACTCTAATCTCGTAGCAAGATTCATCTTATGTCAAATTCCTAGCCAAATATTTCTTCTAATTCATCTCCTTAAGGCTTCTTCACACCAAGGCGTAACGCAGCGAAGCGTTGCCCAATCACAAGCCTCAACTCGTAACGACTGAAACCATTTCTCGAATTCGGCCAACTTTTAACACTCTAACGTTTCACACATCATGAGATTTAGATTGAGTAGTAATACTTGCCGTATTAATTAAGAATCGAATAGTATTCCTCTATATTTTTCTTATGATTTGTTATTGCAGTAGCAGGACCACTTGGGATGTGTTTCGGTTAATTAAAATCTCTCTCTCTCCTTTGACGAATATTTAATAAATGACGCCCAAAAGCATCCTCACTTATATGATTCAAGTAATATAAATCATAAGACTAAATATATCTTAGAAGATGTATTATACATAGATATATTATATATAGTACCTAGCAAGAAATAGGACTCTCCAGGATAAAATGGTGAGTACTTGTATCTTTTTGCTTTTGTATAGATTATTAATGATATAATGATTGTTGACATAATGTCTTAAATGATTAATAGTTTGACTGACGTAATGACACAAATTATTAATAATTTGTATAAATTATCAATAGTAGTAATAAATGATTTATGCTTAAAAATACTTTGAGCTTTCACATTCAGTGTAAAATCTTTATAAAATTACACATTAAATATGAGATAGCTAAATATATACTAGCAGTATGATGTTTAGCATTGTCATTTTGTAGAACCCCTCCTTTATCAACGATTTTTCCCAGCAAAAAAAGCTTTTAGACGACTTATCTACTGACAATAAACTTTCATTGTTATTATTTGGATTTCATCTAACAGCTCAAAAATGAACAATTTTTTTTTATACCATACTGCATTCAAAAGGATTTTATTTGGATGCAGATTATTTCAAGATTGTCGGATAGGCTTTGAAAGTAATGTTAATAAATATAATAATAATAAGTAATAATGTAATAATAATAAGTAATAATAATAAGTAATAATAATAAGTAATGTTAATGGCAATTAACATTATTATAGAAGATCCACAAATTTACGACAGGTAGAAGTTGAAAATACGCTGTTGTATCAATAAGTATCGTTCAAAAAAATATGGGCCTGATGGCCGAGTGGTTAGAGCTCTGACTCTTGGTACCAAAGTTCAGGGGACAGGTACCGAGGCTCTTGGAGAGGGTTCGAGTCCCGGTGGTGCTATGGATGTTTGCAGTGGTTCGGAATCCACTTTAAACAGTAGGTCACGATCTAATATGATCGTACAGGTGCGAGGGTATTGTTATTCCGTGTCCATAGCTTATCTTCAAGCTACACGCACTTCCTTTGTAGTGCTAAGCGAGTAACGTCGGTGCAGCGCTTGTCTTAAGGCAACAAACACTATTGTATAAGAGTTTGTCAGCTGCATTAGAGAAAGATAAATCTTTCAAAAAATGTTTAGAACTTTCGTTACAAATTGATATATTATTCGATGTAATTATAGTACAATGTTTTTTAAAAAGATATTATAACTTTTGGTCTATAAAGGTAAAACAAAATAGTAATCAAAGAAAATTCCTTCTCTCTTTTAAAACAGGCGGCCTGATGGCCAATTGACTAGTGCTCTGGCCTTTGGTATATGGTGGTGGCATGGATGTTAGTTAGTGGTTCAGAATCCGAGTTAAGCTGTAGGTCCCGATCTAATTAACCTAAAGTGTGAACAAAATGACAGTAGAGTGAAAACCGACCATTCAAAATAGAACTTAAAAGACATCCAAAATGATGTGACAAAAAATATTTGCTTTTATGTATATAATTGTATATTGTATAAGAAAAAATGTATCCTAAAAATGAATAAAGAAATTGAATTAGAGCCATAGACAAAAAATTACATAGACAGAACTTTTCTATTTTTCATTATTTTCATAAAGTCTTGATTATTTTCAGATCTCAAATCTTTTTTATATATAAAATTTATGACATATTTTACCTTTGCAATTTTTTTTCAATACACCAATTTTATTGTATTAATGCATTAAATTCATTAATATACCTGAGATGCTAAAATTCAGATCAATTATCTACAGCTTTGATCAGTGTTTTTTTTTAAACAAGCACTCTAATTTATTTGAAATTTTCATTTAATAATTCTCTATGAACTTTTTACTATGGATATTGAAAGACTAAATATTAATCTAAAAATTACACTAAATTTATTCTAAATTTAATAATATACAAAAAATTTAAACTTTAACTATACTTTGTAAACAAAAATAAAGCACTTTATAAATTCTTGCTGTTTTTCACTTATAAAATACTATGAAAAATTGATATATGAATAGCATATACATAAGCATAAGCAATAGGGTATATATAGAACAGACACTGCTTAACGTAGTGATATATTTATTATTAACACTATATAATGGTAAAAGTATTTGAAAATTTCTGTACTGAATCTGTTGACATTTTAAAATGAATGTAAAATGAAGTAGTAGTTTATATCTCGATCAATAATGAAACTCATATCATGAATAGATTATTAATAAATTCGTTGCAGTCCATATTCACATTTGAATATTTAAAATCTAGAAACTTTTAAAATATTAAGCTTATAATATAAAACTATTCTTTTTGTTCAATTTACATGTCTGAAAACTCTTTTTTTTAAACTTAAAGGAAATTAATATTTTTTATTATTATGCAACAAATTAAAATATAAAAATTTAAAATTTAAAGATTATCAATACTCGAATATGTTTTTCAACTTTTAAGTTATTTATTAGCTGTGCTTTATTTTTTTTATCTTTACCGCATTAAACAATAGTTTACATAAATACAGGTATAGAAATACATTAAAACACATTTTAGTTCAATTCTGTTATGGTCAGTTTTGTATTATTATAATACATAAATTTATTATTATTTTCGTGTTGTTATAATAAATGATATGATTCACTAAAATAAATTTCTTTTTTAATAAATATAAACGAAAAAATTCCTTTATTCTGTAGTTTGTATGTCTTTTCAGATGGAAAAACGTAACTTTGAATTTTTTATTATGTATTGTCTGACATTTCATAAAGTAAGGTACATTTAAAAAGTGAATAACAAAAACTCAGCTGGATAATTTGAAAAAAAAATAAAGAAGATTTTATGAAAGATAAAAGTATTTTTTTTTATATTCTGAAATAAATATTTTATTTTATAAATAGGATGCAAGAAAATAAAATTAGGAAACAACTGAAGCCTCTTTTAAAAATATATAATGTATGCATTACTACTTCTGACAAAGAACTTAAACTAGTTTATATTTTAGAAAAAAAAATTAAATAAAAAATATATTAGAGCAAAATAACTGAATTTAAAAAAATTGAAAATATTAATAAATATACGAGTATATTTCAATAAAATGCAAAATTTAAAATTGAATACGATGTGAATGTTTTAAAAAAGAACTATATTTTGTTTTGCAGACTGTTTATTAAATAACAATCTACAATTCTGAACAAGATCTACTTAACATTCACTCTATCTCATTGTAGTTGTTTATTTCATCGAGAGATATATATGCTAATTATTATGTTCAAAAATGAGACAAGACTAAATCAAACGAGTAATGTTTTTGAAATTTATGTATTTTTTAACTTCATTACATATTGGAATCCAAATTATTTATGATAAATCAAGTTTAAAATTAAAGTTTATTTTTAATTAGGTCTATTCGATCTACACATTAACCAATGTGATCAGAGCTTCTATGTAGCATCATTATTCAATTCCTGCTAATGGCTTGCGTTGTACTCACTGCTTTGAAAATATTCAGACTTTTCTTGTGTCTCTATGTTATCAGCTACTCATGGGCGACTCTTCAGAAAATTTTAATGTCTTGTTGCATTTTGTCTAGAGTTAAATTTATTAGTTAAATTAAATTTTTACATTGTTGCATAATTCCCAAGACATTCAAACCCTACGTGGGACAGTGGAACAACGCGCCTGACTGCGGATCAGGACATTATCTGTTCGAATCCTGGTTGGCTCGACATATTCGCATTTAGCCATTGTTTTAATCGCAATTAAATTATTGTAAGAACCAGTCGTGCGTACCGGGACCTCATTTAAATATTATAGTTTAAAAACACTAAAAAACACGCTTTTAGAGTTAATCTAACTAAAAAATAAATTATAGTTTAGAAACACTAAAAAATACGCTTTTAGAGTTAATCAAACTTAAAAGTAAAAAAATAATTGTTAGCATAAGAATAAAATTACTGACGAGAAAATGACTGTCACTGTTCTAAAAGCGTGGGGGGCTTTGTATGACATTTTTAAACTAACTCTGCATTTCGGAATGAAACTAGTGAAAAATTATAACGGTTGATATCGAGCACCCCACGCTTTCAGAACAGTGCCATTCTTTTTCTCGTCAGTCATTTTATTCTTATGTTAACAATTATTTTTTTACTTTTAAGATTGATTAACTCTAAAAGCGTGTTTTTTTAGTTTTTTTAAACTATTAATTTATTGATACAATTTTTTGGTGAGTTTTCCCTGTAATTTCGTGAATTGGGGTAAACGAAAAATCCCTTTACAGAAAGTCGGTTTAACACCCCACTTCAAAGAATTTTCCTGAGATTAATTGATAGCTCTCCGAGCACGATTTTCTCTTTCGAGATTCAACCGCAAACCGTGTGAAAAAAATAGGCCCGCCTAATGCATGCTTTTAGGAACAACATTGAACCACAGAACTATTATTATAAAGCAGTTTAAGTGTAAATAAATATTAATTATTTTTTTTATTATATCAAGAAAACTATATTTTGTGTTCCTAAATGTTCTATAAAAACTAAACTAACAGAAATTTGCATTCCTATTAATTATTGAAAATTTAAAAAAAAATTTTACTACAGTTTTTAGTGTAGTACTTTAAAAGATAATTTAAATTAATAACAATAAAAATTATAATTGTATATGAATATGCTAAACAGGCATAACATTTACAATATTTCTATGAAATTTAGCATGGCAATTTATTCCATGGGGCCTGATGGCTGAGTGACTACCGCTCTACCACTCAGTGACACAGGTTTCGGCTTCGAATCCCGACGGATCCGTCGATGTTTGTAGTGGTTTGGAATCCACTTTAAACCTTAGGTTTTGGTCTAATATGACTGTTGGACGTATGGCTGACAACCCTACTCAATACAAAGAAAACATCTCTTGTCTCTGAATCTGCCAGTAAGCAGACGACCTTGACCCACCATAGGACTGTTGCGCCAAGGAAGAAGAAGTATATTCCATGTTTCTGATAAAATATAGTGATATTTTCAAATCAAATGAATGAATTATTATTTTGAAACTTCGATTTGCTCAATGCTGTCGTAAATGAACAGAAAATAACTTATAAGGGAAAAATGATGTTAGTTATTTTTTGTTTCCAGCGCTTAGGCCAATATTGAATGGTAGATAAGTAGCAGATACAACGTTATTCAGGGCATCTCACAGATATCCTGTTATAATATACCTGACTTTACTACTACAATTTGAAACGAATATATTCCCAAGTATGAATCAAAGGGCTCGCACCTTTTTTTTCTTTCAACGAAAGGAATGACTTTTCGACCTACCGTAATCGAAACCATTTAGATTAAGAAGTTCTCGATCCGGTAGTGTTTTATAGGTTTTGAACTGAACATCTTCAGTTTAGAAAACTAACACGCTACCTAATATGTCGTTTGTAACAGGTGGACTGAAAAGTTCATAGGCTGACACATAGATGGTGCTCCTAGTATTAAATCCATATGACTTTTAGTTAGCCCTAACCTTCAAAAGACACATGCATAAATTTGACAGCTGTTGCACTATTAATACGTGAGTTATAGCATTTTTAGTGAAGTTACAGCATTTTTAATGTTCATCACGTGTAGTCCACTCGGCTGACTGTCGATTGGACTCCGGTGTAAACTGATGGAGACATGCTTCATCCATTGTCACATATCGACGCAAAAATTCGGGTTTATTACGATTGAACAGCTCCAGTCACTACTTAGAATCATCAATTCGCTATTGTTTTTGGTCGACTGTGAGCTCGCGCGGCACTCACTTTGAACAAAGCTTTCGCATATCCAAATATTCATTCACGATATGTCCAACACGGTGTCCTTTGATATCTTTAGGATCTCAGCTATCTCAATCAACTTCACTTTATGGTTATAAGAAATTATTTTGGGGACCGTTTTTGAGGTTTTCATGGGTAACAGCCTCTTTGGGGCGTCCACTGCGTGCATCGTCCTCGGTGTTCATTTCGCCTTGTTTAAATTTAGCAAACCACTTCTCTACGGTTGATTTTCCTGGTGCAATGTCCGAATAATGTTTATCAAGCCAAGACTTGTCTTCAATAGTAGTTTTTTCGCCAATAAGCAATGCTTTATTAACACACGAAATTCCTTTTTATCCATTTTTTTCAAACTAACAAAAGTTGCTTCACTAAAAATGCTATAACTCACATACTAATAGTGCGACAGCTGTCACATTTATACACGTGTCTTTTGAAGGTTAGGGCTAACTGAAATTCCTATGGATTTAATACTAGTAGCGCCATTTATGTATTTGCCTGTGAATTTTTCAGCCCACCTGTTAAGTCGTAGTAAGTTAAAGTTTAATTTTATAGCTTCATCCTGAAAAAAAAAAAATAAGAAGAAAAATAAAGCTTGCAATAAAGACAACAAAACAAATGTTGTTAAGACTTTATTACTTTTACTGTCCTTAATGTTAGTGGACATTTTCATCACATATAGATTGTTGTATAATTTATTTTGTTATCTTTAGATTTCAGAAGATGAAACAGACTGAAAGTAAATACTCTCCAATAATAACGACATTAAGATGTAAATACACAGTTCAGTCACATTAATGTGACCACAACCTACTTTCGACGTCAACGTGAAATAACCAATCACAAAAGGCAGGTGGTACCACATTGCAGTGGAGTGTATATAAAGAATTCCACTTAATACCACTTAATACCACATTCCACACTCCACTTAATGCCAGAATATACAAGAGTGTATATTTTGGCTTTTGACAGAGGGTCACATTAATGTGGCTGGACTGTGTATATATATATATATATATATATATTAATTAAATACCCAGTTCCAAAATATACCTCTAACTCCTCGAGGAGATACGAGCAGTGAGCAATGCCTTTCATCTAAGTCTCATTTGATTTTTGATATAAAGTTTCATGCAATGAAAGGAATGATAAGTATTTGGCTATTGGACTATCTGTGGGCAAATCTGCCTGATTACCCAGCAGATCTGCGTGATCATTACCTAAAATGCCAGTGTCCAGGGATCCTCTGGAGGACGATGGTCGTCCCTCTACCGTCAATCTTTCAACAAGAGGCGGACATTCTAAGATCCTTAAAGAAAGGTGCTTCATATGACCCGATAGCTTATATGGCAGAACTGGAGTCCGACAGCAAAATAACCTTGTTGTAAAGGCGTTTGGGCATAAGTCATTGCAAAGCCACACAGATTGTCATTACTGCTCCATCGAAGGTGGTTTTTGTTTTCCAACATTAACATAGAGAGAAAAAATGGAAGATTATTATCTTATTGTTTTCTTTTTACTTGTGTTAGTTTACACTGTCTTGATCTCGTAAGAGTCATTTTGTCTTGCCAGTAGAAATATATGTATATATATATATACACAGGGTGATTATAATTAAAGTCTCACTTTCAAAATGCTGTAAAAAAAGAACCACTCGTCACAATGAATTCAAATCTGAACTGAAAATACTTGAAGAAGGAGGAAACGATATGTCATCCAAAAAAAGTTCCACCGATTCTTCCCGTCCAATTTGGCATAACCTTGCCGCGGTGGATGAGCTTTCCACTAACAGTATCACAAGTGTTGAAGTGTCCGTCAAAAAAACCGAAACAATTAAGCTCAGTGAGCACTACATTGCTTTAATGTGCGATTCATGCCAAATGCGCTGTAATCTCGATTCAATATATCACTGGCAGCCTAATTCGCTATCTTTATGCCGCTTACAGCACCATCTATTAACACACTTTGGAACTTTTTTGATGTCGTACTACTTCCCCTTTCTTCAATGTTCAGTGCAAATCTGAACTCATTGTATCGAATGTTTCTTTTTTTTACAGTGTCTTCAAAGTGGGACTTTAATTATAATCTCGCTGTATATATATATATATATATATATATAAGACGATATATATATATATAAAGACGAATATAATCATATATGATAAACATGCATGACATTTTCTGTAATAGTTCAAAGTTCTGTTGACAGATCAATCCGATTTCAACTAGTGGTTAGAAAAGTCTCAACGGTTCCATTTATCCGAATATACTATATGTTATGCAAAGAATTCTACTCATACGAGGTTGAGTAGAATTCTCTGTGGTTCATATTTTTGTTTAAAATCCACCTAAAAGACTCTCCCGAGATATTTTTATTGCATTGCGCGAAGACTTTTATGTCTCTTCTAGAATACATTTGTAGTGCGTTGAATACATGTCATGAATGTATACATATCATGAATACATTTGTGGTTTACTATATAGTGCATTTTTTTACTTGCCACTCACAAACATAAATATTGCGAGTCTCTCTAGAATATATATAAAATTGCTCTTGCATATTTGAATAAATTTTTCTTCTGGGATCAAATTATATAAAAGATAAAAATATCTACATTCTGTAAAAGATTATAGTATACTAAAATGAAAATTATATACTAATGCTAGTGATTATTATGAATTGATCTAGTTAGTAATAATAATATATTTAAATAACACTTAATAAGGACTAAGTTTTTTAATATTAGAAATGTTATACAAAATTTTTTAATCAATTCTCTGTAACTGCTTTGTAAGTAATATAAAGTAAGTAATATAAAGTAATATAATGTAAGTAATATAAAGTAATATAATGTAAGTAATATAAAGTGTATTTAAAAATAAAATGATCTTGAAGAGTGTTTAGGACATTAAAAAAATAAATAAATAAACATGACGCACCAAGAAGTTATTTTATAACGAAAATTAGTATGAAAACGTATTTCTCTAAACATATAGCTCTAAAGCCTCACATATGAAAATCCAAATTTTGAGTAAATGATTCAAATTGTAGGGTATGTAACTTTTTAGGGGTTTGGGCACAACATCAGCATATGTCACAGCTTGAGAGAAGACGCGCAACTGGCCTAATATAAATACGAGGGCCAAATCGAAGGATTATTCTACTTTTGAATGATTATCATCGAATTGCACCTTTCGTGCTGTTATTTGACAATTGCAACTCGATTCACTGACTCGAATTCTTTTCAACAATGAGACTTTCTTTGAAATGAGCTCGAAGACCTATGAAGACATATTTGGAACCATCAATTGGATACTAATCTGACTGACAATTGTCATAAAGCCCAATAACAAGGAATTATTGTCTGGGGTGCCATTTTATATGATAGTTGGACTCCTACGGTTAACATTCTGGGCATCAGTGCAGCATGGTAGTAGATCTCCAATATTTTACATCTTGTTGTGTTATAGTTCTTTTATGGCACCCTAGTTTACATTTCATCAAGCTAATATCTGGCAGGAGACGGAAATAATTTCTAGGAATCTGATCGTGCTTGCCAAGCCCTTTCCTGGTCCGTTAGACCACCAGTTCACAACCAAATATAGCATAATTGAAATTTGGCGAACAAGAGTCCCTTATTGTCTCAGAATTACGCAAAACTAATTCAAGAATTGGGCAAAGTATAAATAGAAATCCTGCAGATACGAAATCATGGCAAGCCAGATAGCATCTTCTTACATAATAGTCCCCTTTATTGATTGGTTCACTTTATGTAGCCATATATCTTGAATAAAGCCCTGAATTACTCTGAAATATTAAACATTTTACTGTATATGCATATTACATCTACCGTTTTTCAATATTTGTATTAAATTAGTATTTTTTAGTAACTTATATTCTCTTATTGTATGCCAAATTCCCAATGTTTTATTCGTTATCAAAAGCATTTAAATACATTAAAACGACATAGAACAATTATATATATATATATATATATATATATATATATATATATATATATATATATATATATATATATAAGGCATATAAATCATTTAACGATTTTTAACATCTTTCAAATTGCAACTTTTTAATGATAATAATAAATTTTTTTATTAACTGAAGATTATGAGGATTGTTATATAATAATAACGGAAGTGCTTCTATGATTTTGCTTAACTGGGTATTGTTATTTGCTAAGCAAAACCAATTTACAATCTGGTGTTTTTCATGACATTTCCGTTCTAATCTGAGTGGCCTTTTCGTTCCCATTAACCCGACCGTCATGCCATGTTTGTTCCATTCAGATTGTTAATTTACAAGCTGTTTCATCCTAAATGAATGTTATTAAATATATGATTTATCGATTTATTGTCGTTATTTTTATTACCTGTGATATTTTAACACCATATTGCAACAAAATCAAAATAAGCTACTTGTCTAATTCATGGAAGAACGCCATGTTTTCAACCAATTGACTTCTACATAAAATCTCAAAAACCATACGAATTCAACCAGCTTATGTAATATCCTTTAATAAATAATAAAAGCTCATATTAGTAATTTTTATACAATAAAAAATATCTTATTTTCAAATCTCCCAACCAACATAAAAGGTACGTCTATTGCAACTATTTTCAAGCACATTTTTTTTCTTTTTTTTTTCCTATTTTTTTTGCCACCTAATGTATTCATCCGCGTCTAAGTGGCCCATTATTAACTCCCTCTTTCCGATTGCTTTCTCCCTGGTTAGGCACAGAAGAGGATTCATTATTTCCTTCTCGAAAATCAGATGGTCTTGACGAAAAGAAAATTTTCTGCAAGTGGACAAAAGGGCTTAAGCCAATAAGAGCCACTCGAGCGTGTTTTCAATAATTAGAAAAGAACTTCCATTTTGCTGTCTCGCGTATTTCTTCTTCTACTCCGTAATATGAATCGTTACTATGTGACAAGCGGGAAATGCGTTTTTGTGATGTTGAACTTTAATAATGAGAAAGGCATATTATTAAATTTTTGCAGAATGTGATGTTTTGAGAGGAAGACCAATAAAAGCCGTTTAATATTGGTTGCTGAAAATGAAAGGTGAAAAAATACTTTTAAAAGTATATTTGCTGTATTTTTAAAGAGTTGTTTGAGCTTGTTAAATTAAAATTCGTTACTAAGTAGCATAATATAATATAAATATCTCAATCCCTGACTTGATAAAGTTATTTGATAAATTTGTGTATTGTAATTTATGTGCACTAAGTTGCATTAAAAAGATAATTATTTTAAAATTTTAAATGTATTTGTTTGTCTCAATTTGAATTGATTAAGATTTTTCATGCATTATGCCAGACTCGTAACGCAGTGGCAACATGTGCCGCTAGTGAGCATTAAAACTGAGGTTTAATTAACGCTTGGCGATTTTGTTATAGACACTGTTTCAAAAAACAAGAAGATTGAATGGCATTTGTGATGTTCAGCATATTAGCTCTTTAGTCGAATCGCTTGGTGGGAGTTTATTGAGTTTTCTCCCATACGATACGCACATGCTGGCAGGTCTCTCTAAAAGTCCTGTCGTAAGGCACTGCCTCTTTTTGAGCGACACTGGGCCAAGCCAGACATCTACCTATTGGCGCTCTACCACCACAGAATCTGAGACTTTTCCTCTATTCATGAGTACACTACTCATGAACTGAATGAATTGTCGTTATTTTGATTATTTCTGACATTTTAACAACACTAACATTGCAACAAGGTCAAAATAAGCTACTTGTCTAATCCGTGGAAAAACATCATGTTTTCAACCAATTGTCTTCTACATAAAATCACGATAACGATACGAATTTATCCAGCTTATGTGATACCTTTTAGTAAATAATAAAAGCCAATATTTTTATACCACACAAAATATCTTATTACTTTCAAATCTCCCAACCAACAATAAAAGGCACATCTATTGGAACTACTTTCAAGCACGTTATTTTTTTCTGAAAACGAACTATTTCTTTTGCCACCTAATGTATTCATCCGCGTCTAAGTGGCCCATTATTAACTCCCTCTCTTCGATTACTTTCTCCCTGGTTAGGCACAGAAGAGAATTCATTATTTCCTTCTCCAAAATCAGATGGTCTTGACGAAAAGAATTATACCTACTGGTTCTCCATCACAACAGAAGCTGCCCCCTTTTCCTCCATCCATGAGTAGACTACTCATAGGATGTCCTTTCTCCGCTGCAGGACACAAACAACAAGTTGTATTTAAAAGATGATTATTTTAATATAAATTTCTTTGTTTGTCTCAATTTAAATTAATGAATATCTATTACATACATTAGGAATTTCGTTAATAATTAATGTGTTGAGTTTGAAGCTGATGTTCCTTTCAAAACCATAAAGTGAGTTAAACCGAAATTTCTCATGACCATGTCTGAGATGGACATGATAGATATCTACATACTAAAACGTCCCTCCATTTGAGAAGAAGGATGGATTGTAAACATACTATAGAACCACTTCTGGTGGTGTTCAATCCAAACTCTTTGAGTTCAATCCAACTTCTTTGAGGTTGTTTTATTACAATACCTATTTTCGGATTGAAATTCAATATCGTCTTTGATAAGAAAACTGTGTTTGGTGAGAAGATAACTTGGAAGGCACATGTTGAACAGGTTGCTTCAAAAGAGAAAGAAAGATCAAGAATTTTGAAAAGAACTCGTTGGTGCAAGGTGGGGTTGCAGCAATGATATTCTTAATTTATTTTTTAAGATGCATATGAGGCCTAGTTAACCTACTATTAAAGGTCTCTAATAATATGTAGTAAAGAAGTAAGGAGCAGGTAGGAAGTTGCTCAAAATCAAATACAAAAACTGATCACCGGGCTGGTAAAAACGACTCCTATTCAGGCTATGTTATTGCTTACATATAACAGACCAGGTGAAGAGATTGTTGAGGAAATGGTCTTGTGCCCTTTTGAAGAACATTTACTGTAGTAAGGTGACACTAACTGGTGAAATTATGACACAAATAAAAATAGAAGATTGGAAACTGAGGCAGATCCTATTCAGAGAATTCAGACAATAAAAGAAAGATTCGGCTTCGCCCCTCTGCTGACATTTTTTCCCAACCAATTAGACCCCAGATTTGTTGTTTGTTTGGAAGGTGGAGTTCACTTGATTCAATCTGTGTGCATAAGAAGATAACAAGTGAAGCTGAGTTGAAAGCTATTGCACTGGAGACTATACACACCAAATATCCCAATTAAGAATGGTTGCATGTTTATACTAATGGTCCATGCCTTTCACAAGAGGGAAACATGGGAGCTGAAATCTTCTCGGAGTTGATTGCATTTTATACATTCCTTGGTCCCTTTGCCACACCATTTGATGGAGAGGGGAAGGCCATTAAGTTAGCATCTCAACGACAACAATAAAAAAAAATCTTTCAAGTAATAGCAAATTCTTAATAAATAGCACAAAACCTTTAGTGGCTTAGAAATAAACTTTTCAATATTATAATATTTAATTAAATGATTTAAGAAGTCGTTCCTTTCACTTAAAGTAGAAGAATCACTTGGAGGTATTCAATCCGAATTGTGGTAAAACAACTTCATTGAGGTAATAACAACATACAGGCTTCTGTTAGGTACTAGTAACTTCTTAATAAGTAGTACAAACCTTCAGATATTTAGAAATAAACTTTTCAATATTATAATATTTAATTAAATGATTTAAGAAGTCGTTCCTTTCACTTAAAGTAGAAGAATCACTTGGAGGTATTCAATCCGAATTGTGGTAAAACAACTTCATTGAGGTAATAACAACATACAGGCTTCTGTTAGGTACTAGTAACTTCTTAATAAGTAGTACAAACCTTCAGATATTTAGAAATAAACTTTTCAATATTATAATATTTAATTAAATGATTTAAGAAGTCGTTCCTTTCACTTAAAGTCAAAGGACTACCTGGAGGTGTTCAATCCGAATTGTGGTAAAACATCTTCTTTGGAGACATCAACAAGCAGACATTTTTGAGGTAATAATAACATTTTAATAAATAGTACAAAACGTCGATGGACTTAGAAATAAACTTTTAGATAATATAATGTCTTTTAGTTAATCGTTTATTACAATTAAAAGAGCACAATTCTATTATCATTGATTTCCTGATTGAGCCTTTCAAATAATTTTTTCAATTGAAATTTCTTAAGATCACTACGAAATGTGATCTTAAGTAAATTTAGTAGAAAATGGTGTCTTTACTAAACCAGCAGTTTAAATTAAGATATTGCATTGATTTTCAGTTACTTAAATACATCATCTGTGATCAAAAGGGTATTGATATCTAACTTTACTGATAATTTAAATAACCACAATAAATACTCAAAGAGAAACACAAATAGTTACATGAAAATGATTATTTATTTGAAATGTCCCAAGACAAATAATGTAGATTTGCTTAAAGAATGATTAATAATGGCAGTACCTTACGTTTGGTAATTTAAAGTGAAGCAGTATTAGATTCATGAAAATTAATTTCACCCTTTAAATAAAGAGTATTTTAATATGCAATACAACTTTAAAGGCATTCTCGATTTTAATGTTATTTAATTAAAGGCTACAATAATGAAAAGTTTCCTTCTAAATCTTTAAATGTTTTTACCATGTAAAATTGAAATCCTGGACTTGGACCATAAGCAAATAGTCTGAATAAGTTAAAAATGTTCAGTATTTACGAAAGTTTCAGTTTTTGGCATCAACGAATTAGTTATACTGTTATTTTTTCATGTATGATAAACGATTTGTGTTCTTTTAAACAAATTCTCAACTGTAAAATCTTTTTCAATGAGAAAAAAGCGAAAATTTCATCATATTGAGAAGTTTGAAGCTTAAACTTAATTTTAAAATTTTAAAAGAGGTTTAAATTCTTTCATTGGCCCTAATTGCATGAAATGTTAAAAATTTCACGTGAAACATTGAGAAATTTACCATAGGATACTGAATACGGAAAATTTTCATTACTGGATTTTTTATTTTTATATAATAGCCGTAAAAATAAACGGAGAACTTGAATTCGTTATTCTCCTTGTCCATATTTTTGGACAAGGAATAAGTCCAAGAATATCATTTAAATAAATATATTAGCCCATTAATATATAAATAAATTCAAAGATTCATTTTATTATAAGACTTTCAATGCAGTGAAATTATACAACGAGCAGGAACTTATCTGTAATCGTTCAATGTTAACTGGTTTCTGGTTGAAACAATTAAGATTATTAACTATATTATTCAATTCCTTTTATTAGCTCACACTCTCCCTATATATATATCTTGTTCAAATTTTCAATCTTTAATAAAATACTTTTTATTCATTCACTCAATTTCAAATACATTTTTTTAAACTTGTAGTGGATGACACTTGATGTTAATGCAGTTTTTTCAAATATTAATTCAGTAATTAAATTTAATTAATTAATTTTAGGTTTTTTTTAGATTTAAGTTGCGTATATCTACCAATAGATGGCGCCAGATGAACTTAAAAAAATTAACGGAAATTATTTATAAAGGACTTTCTGCAATATAGGGAAAAAAAGTAGGAATTGACTTTAAAATTTTTTTTTTTATATTACTTGTTTTATGATCACGTTGCTATGATAATACGTATGTTATATGTTTTTTAACTTAATTTTTAACGCCTGGTCATTCTTTTACCTTATTATTAGAAGCCTTTTATAAAACGCATGTATTGATAACGGCTAAGTTTCAAAACTTATAAATAAACTTGTCTGCCCGCTGTCTTTTAAACAAGTAATATACAAAAAATTTTTTAAGTCAATTCCAATTCTTTTTTCACTATATTGCAGAAAGTCCTTTATAAGCAATTTTCATTCATTTTTTTTAAGTTTACCGGGCGCCATCTATTGGTAGATATATGCAACTTAAATCTAAAAAAAACTAAAATTGATTAATTAAATTTAATTACTGAATTAATATTTGAAAAAAATATATAACATCAAGTGTCATCCACTACAAGTTCAAAAAAAATTATTTGAATTTGAGAGGATGAATAAAAAGAATTTTAATTAACGATTGAAAATTTGAACAAGATATGTATAGGGAGAGTGTGAGCTAAAAGATGGAATTGAAAAAATAAAGTACTGAAATTATGATATTATGTTGAGAATAATTTAGTTAAAATTTTCAATAAATATTTGAATATCCAATTCGTACACAAATAAAGCAATTAAATTTAAGAATCTTATTTTATTTCGCTTATATTTCCCATATGTTCAGGAACAGGATACATAAAAGGAAGCAAATGTGACAAGACATCTGCTATCATGGGACAGTTGTCCTTGTTTTCGTATGGCACCATGTTGCCGATATGTTCTTGCAATGGCGACCTGCAGCTTATTAAACATTTCCAGTTGATGTGACAGCAAACGAAGTCCTCTTTACAATCATCTTTGTTGCAACACTGCGCCACATATCCTTTTATACAACCTACTGAAGAAACAGCAGGGCAAATTCTGCCCTTTGCTAAAATATGAAAAAAAAATGGGTTTTATTATACAGAGATAATACAGATAAAACAGAATTAATAGAAATTGCATAAAAAATTGCAATGCCATTGTTGCTAGCCACTTTGACCAGAGTTCCTTTTGAAAGTGAGACTGGTAAATTCAGACATTGCTCAGAAAGGCCAGCTAAACTATACCCACGTTGGTTGATTGCAGTTTGGGATAATAGAATTTTGATGAAAGTAGTTTCAATTACAAAAATATGAAATATTTCATTCTTTTCAATTGGTAAGGAATCTCGTACATTTAATTGAATTCCTTCTATTAGCTCACACTCTCCCTATATATATCTTGTTGAAATTTTCAATCGTTAATAAAATACTTTTTATTCATCCATTCAAGTTTAAAAAAATATATTTGAATTTGTAGGGGATGACACTTGATGTTAATACAGTTTTTTCAAATATTAATTCAGTAATTAAATTAAATTTTTTTTTTTTAGATTTGAGTTGCATATATCTACCAATAGATGGCGCCAGATAAACGTAAAAAAATTGTAGAATTGTAAAAAATTTGTAAAAAATATTCATTATAGCTTTTATTCAATTTCTTCTATTAACTCACATTCTCCGTATATATATCTTGTCCAAATTTTGAATTGGTAATAAAATACTTTTTATTCATCCACTCAAGTTTAAGTACATTTTTTTTGAACTTGTAGTGGATGACACTTGATGTTAATACAGTTTTTTCAAATATTAATTCATTAATTAAATTAAATTAATTAATTTTAGTGTTTTTTAGATTTAAATCACATATATCTATCAATAGATGGCGCCAGATAGCTTAAAAAATGTATGGCAATTATTTATAAAGAACTTTCTGCAATAGAGTGAAAAAAAAGTAGGAATTTGACTTAAACTTTTTTGTTTTTATATTACTTGTTTTATTCTATTTCTCTATTTTTAATCTATTCAGGTCTGAAAAGATTTTTCCAGTGAATAAAAATTCATTATTTAAATCAATACTTTTCATTTACCAGTAAACATCTGCTACAAAAGTCTTGATGTTTAAAAAATTAGTGTTGTTATTTATATAAAATTGTGTATAGGAAGTATAAAATGTGTATATAAAATATTAATATAATAATATTTATATTTATAAATGTGCATTATATACTTGCCTTTATCACTGCTTGATTGTGATTTTCCAATGATAAACAAGAATAATAAGAAAAGGATGATTTTCATTTTCTATAAAAAAATAAAAACACTAATTTTTTAGATCCAAATAAAAAAGCAAACAAAGATAAAATAATCATAAAATCATTAAAGTAATATAAATTTTTGTTGCTACCATAACCCCAAAAAATTAATTTAAAATTGAAATTCGTAATTTTACTGAATGATTACTTGGGTATTTGAGGTTTAAGAAGAAATAAATTGATAAATGTATGTCTTAAACATTCTTTTTGCCAAATATTCTCATAATAGTGCTATACAATACTGTAAATACTCAAGTAGTGCCCACTTAATCAGTTTCTTTTTAATCTAAAATATTATATACCACAAGTTCTAAGAGATTTCATATCAACTAACAACAAAAACAAAAATATATTTTGATGATATTAATTAATTATATCATCCTAGTAATTAACTATGAGGGTATAATTAGAATGATGATATTAATTACAATAATAATATTAATTAATTAAAAAAATTCATTAATACATTCTGTAGAGTTAGACGTTTAATGCAATTGGGCAATTGAAAATGAAATGCAATTTTATTAGAAAATATTTGTTACAATTCACTAATACGCTACACCACATCAATGTGCCTAGAGCTGAGTTGCCCCTTTACAATTTGAGAATGACGTGGGGGAGAAGAAATCCGATTGGACTCTGTGACGTTCATATGAGACCGGGACCTACAACTTTAAGTGGATTCCGAACCACTACAAACATCCATGGCACGGAGTGCCAGAGCGCTAGCCACTCAGCCATTAGGGCCCTAATTCCCTAATATACGATGACTTAATTTTGTCGCACATAGTTCCACTAAAAGAGTCAGGGGGCCTGATGGCCAGTGGGCTAGCGCTTTAACTGTTGGTATCACAAGCTTTCGGTTAGATACCTGGTGGTGTTTGTTAGAGGTTCGGAATCCACGCTAAACTGTAGGTCCCGGTCTAACTAGCTTAAAGTGTGTACAAAATGATCGTAGAGCAACAAACCAAATGAAACCAATCCTAAAAGAGTCGAAAAGGTTAGGGCACTGCCCAGAAACCTGTTCTATTTTTCAATTCCTTTTCTTAGCTCACACTTAATTCCTTTTATTAGTTATGATCTGATATATCTTGTTCAAATTTTCAATCTTTCATAAAATGCTTTTTATTCATCCACTCAAGTTCAAATGCATCTTTTGGAACTTGTAGTGGAGGACACTTGATGTTAATACAGGTTTTTCAAATATTAATTCAGTAATTAAATTAAATTATATTTATTTTAGATTTCAGTTGCATATATCTACCAATAGATGGCGCCAGATAAACTTAAAAAAATGAATGAAAATTATTTATAAAGTGCTTTCTGAAATATAGTGAAAAAAAAGTAGGAATTGTCCTTAAATTTTTTTTTATATTACTTGTTTTTTCTGCCTGAAGATCTACCGTTTAATTTCCAATTCTAACATGTACTCTTTACTGGAGGGCCAGAGAAAACATTTATTGATCACACGAAATTTTATTCTGGTGCTTCTAGCTGTTTAAATTTTTATCCTTAGAAGATTTAACATGTTTTTAACTGGTTTTAAGTTTTATGTTAAGAATATCTGTTTTTTTCCCTTTGTAATTTTGATTTGTTTATATGTTCTTTCTGTTTCTACGGTAAGTGGACAAATTTCTATGGATTAAGTTTTAATAAAGCCATAGGTAACAACAACAACAACATATTTGTTTCAATTTATTATTTTACCATAAATTACGCTTTTTCAATTTCCGTCATTAGCTCACACTCTCCCTATATATATCTTGTTAAAATTTTCAATCGTTAATAAAATACTTTTTATTCATCCACTCAAGTTCAAATACATTTTTTTTAACTTGTGGATAACACTTGATGTTAATACAATTTTTTCCAAATATTAATTCAGTAATTAAATTTAATTAATTAATTTTAGTTTTTTTTAGATTTAGGTTGCATATATCTACCAATAGATGGCGCCAGATAAACTTAAAGAAATGAATGAAAATCATTCATAAAGGACTTTCTGCAATATAATAATAAAAAAAAAAAGGAATTGACTTTAATTTTTTTTTATTTTTTATTACTTGTTTTTAGCAATACACTATTATTTTTTTCTAAAAATAACAATATTTGAAAATAATTATAGTTTTAATAATAAAAATTAAATATTCGAAATTACTTGTTTAAAACGATAAAAATACAAACAATAATTTTCTAAATATTTTAAAACACAAAAGGATAAATAAAATCTTTGAATCATCTATTTGCCTAAATATTTTTAAAATCGTAAACAAATTTGATTAAATTCCAAACCAAACAATTGAAATTGTATTTTTTAAAGAATAATTTCCTTAATTTCAGCATCATCACATGGGAGTTTAAGGCAGTAAAATGAAAATAAAGAAGTAGTAATTTAAAAATGATTTTTTAATTCCTTCTATTAGCTCACACTCTCCCTATGTATATATCTTGTTCAAATTTTCAATCGTTCATAAAATACTTTTTATTCAGCCATTCAAGTTCAAATACATTTTTTTTGAACTTGTAGTGAATGACACTGGATTTTAATACAATTTTTTTTTTTCAAATATTGATTCATTCATTAAAGTTAATTCATTAATTTTAGTTATTTTTAGATTTACGTTAGATGTATCAACCAATAGATGGCGCCAGATAAACTTAAAGAAATGCATGAAAATTATTTATAAAGGACTTTCTGCAATATAGTGAAAAAAAAAGTAGGAATTGACTTGAAATTTTTTTTTATATTACTTGTTTATATGTTCTTTTGGTTTCTAAGGTAGGTAGCCAAATTTGTATGAATTAAGTTTTAATAAAGCCATAGTAACAACAACAACAACAACATATTTGTTTCAATTTATTATTAAACCAGAAATTACGTTTTTTTTAGCAATACACTATTATTTTTTCTAAAAATAACAATATTTGAAAATAATTATAGTTTTAATAATAATAATTAAATATTTGAAATTTCTTGTTTACAACGATAATAATACAAACAATAATTTTCAAAATATTTTAAATCACAAAATGATTCATAAAATCTTTTAATCATGCATTTGCCAAAATATTTTTAAAATCGTAAACAAAGTTAATTAAATCCCAAACCAAATAATTGAAATTGTATTTTTTAAAGAATAATTGCCTTAATTTCTTCATCATCAACATGGGAGTTTAAGGCAGTAAAATGAAAACAAGGAAGTAGTCATTTAAAAATGATTTTTTTCCTTGTACTTGGCACCATTTAGACAAAAATTAAAATTTATATGATGCAGGTAGGGATTGCAAAATTGGACCAAAAGTTCAATACTGGTATTCGGTAATTTTTAGATCTTAATACCGGGATACCGGTTTTAATACCGGTAGTAGAAATTTTAGAAAAAGAAAGAAAACACAGGTGTTTTTTTTTGTTTGTTTTATTTGCCAGTTTTATTAGAGAATGTAAATATCACAAAAAAAATTGTAACTTATAAATTATAACAGTACATAAAGAATCACAAAAAATTAAAGCAACATCTTATTTATTTAAATTACAAAAATGTGTAAATATTACTATTCAGTCTGTGGTACTATTACAAATTTTTGAAATGTGATCTTAAAAAAACATAACGCATAAATTGTACTATCATTAAGCCTACAATGTAATTTTGTACAAAAATTACCAGCTGTCGCAAACGCTCTTTCAGCATCTACGCTAGTGGGTGGTACTGTTAGCAATGCGCGATATACTATTTCCAGGTATTTACCTCTAAATCCCTCCTCTTCAATAAAATCTATTTCTCGTCGGATTGTTTTGGATACAGCTTATTTCTGTATTGTATTTTGGTTTGTTGAAATTTTTTAGTTATCGCCAATTTTAATTTTTGCTCAAGAGACAATTCCTTTTGACTATCAACACTAGTGTCATCATAATCTTCGATATCTCTACCGAATTTTTCAGAATGTGGAGAATAGAATAACAATTTGTTATAGAATAAGAATTTCCCAGATGAGAATTCTTTCACCGATAAGAATTCTAAATTTCTAGTAAATACCGAAAAAACGGTATTTAAACTTGTGAATACAAGTATTACAAAATTGTACAAATGGCACAAAATACCGGTATTTGGTATCCCGGTATTGCAATCCCTAGATGCAGGGTTATCCTTTAAGTTGATCAAAAACTAGGGATTCCTATTCGATACAATTATGTAAATAATTATATAATGTAAATATTTAACTTTTAAAATATACAGGGTATTAAAGAAATCAAAAATAGGCACACGTTATTTATGAAATTTGAAAACATTTTTATAAAGTAATTTGTAAATGTTTGTGTAATTTAAAAATCGCGTTGAAAATTTGATATATGTTTACATTTTAAAAGTGTAATGAATTAAAAAACTTTTCTCTATTTGTTGAAGTTAAATCTTAAAAAAATTGAATAATGCATTCATTAAATCTTTTAAAATCTATATTATTAAGGGTCTGATGGCCAAGTGACTGGCGCTGTAGTGTTCGCCGCCACGGATCTTTGTAGTGGTTCTGAATCCACTTTAAGCAGTAGTTCCCGGTCTAATATAACTGTAGAGCTTTGAGATGACAAACCTAACCCGTAAAAGTCAGCGTCACGGAGCCAAGTAAGATTTCTACCTACGGGCGCTCCAACACAGCAGAAGCTACCCCATGCTTGCCTGGTTCTTGGATTTGATGTTGCTATCTACCAAGTGGGATAATGAACAATAACAAAACCTATATTAACATTAATAGTCATAACTGACGCAGCAATTTCCATAGTTGGCCAAGGCTGCCTGCCTAATGGCAGATTTCTGGACAGCACACGATTTTCTTTTTATGGGATAGATTTGTCAGCTATACGCCCAAAACTTTACAGGCATATTAGACCAGAACTTACTGCTTAAAGGGGTTTTCGAACCACTACAAACATCCATGGCACCTTCAGAACTCGAACCAGGAACCTGTGGCACCGAGAGCTAATCACTCGGCCATCAGACCCCTAAAATTAATAACAGTACTTTAAAAATAAAAGCCTGGTTTGGTTTGTCGCTCTACGGTCATTATTTTGCACTTTCAGCTAATTAGACAGGAACCTACAGTTCAACTTGGATTTTGAACCACTAACAAATATCCACACCACAACCAAGATTCGAACCAGAAGCCTGTGGCGCCAAATGCCACAGAGCGCTAAATAAAAACGTACGGAAAATACAATGTAAAATGTTTTTAAAAAATTTCCCTAAAATATCCGTGTCATTTTAAAAACAAGAATACATCATTAGGAATATTATTTTAAACTAATATTACAAAATTTAAACATAAATAAGGATTTGTCTTACCCGAACTTGATTCCACAGTTTTAATTACAAGCAAACATATGTGTGTGTGTGAAATGCTAATCATTAGCTGTATATAAATAATGAGAAATTACCATTGTTTAGAAACTATAATTGTGAAACTCCAAGGACAGAAAAATTTTCATTCATTTCTTTGGAATAATATGATTTTAATTATTTATTTTTTGACGTGTTTTTAAATTTCTTGAGAATTTTTACTGAAAGAAATGATACGAAGCAGAATAAATTATAGTTTAAAAAAAATAAAAAACACGCGCTTTTAGAGTTAATCAAACTAAAAAGTAAAAAAT
The DNA here is from genome assembly GCA_021605075.1 of Caerostris darwini. Lineage (NCBI taxonomy): Eukaryota > Metazoa > Arthropoda > Arachnida > Araneae > Araneidae > Caerostris > Caerostris darwini. The sequence continues at coordinate 285,134 of BPLQ01009086.1, read as the reverse complement.
AATTGTACACATAAGAATAAAATTACTGACGACAGAATTAATGTCACTGTTCTAAAAGCGTAAGGGGGCTTTGTATGACATTTTTAAACTAACTCTGCATTTCGGGATGAAACTAGTGAAAAATTATAACGATTGATACCGAACACCCCACGCTTTTAGAACAGTGACATTCATTTTCTCGTCAATAATTTTGTTCTTATGTGAACAATTATTTTTTACTTTTTAGTTTGATTAACTCTAAACGCGTGTTTTTAAACTATACTATATTTTTTACTTTTTAGTTCGATTAACTCTAAACGCGTGTTTTTTAATTTTTTTAAACTATACTATATTTTTTACTTTTTAGTTTAATTAACTCTAAAAGCGTGTTTTTTAACTCTAATATTTAAATGAGGTACCGGTATAGAGGACTGGAACTATAGTTCTTACAATAATTTAAGTGTGAGTAAAACAAAGGTTAAATGGATAATATGGATTCGAATAGGGAATCTCCTGACCCATAGTCAGGCGCGTTATCCTTTGCGCCGCAGTCCCGCGTAGGGTTGCATGTCTTTACTGATTACTTTCATTCTACATGGGTTAAATTGCTCTTCATAAAGTTAAAATAAAATCGCTCATCCTGGCGATCCTAATCCTGATGAGATAATAAACTTATCAAGATATTTTAGTGTCGACGGTCCTTGATAAGTCCACAACGTTTAAATCAAATCTGATCGCTTAAAGTAGGGCGAAATCGAGCCGAAAGAGTAAGTTACAAACAAACATACAGGTGAAACTAATAAACGCGTGAAATACAGGTGAAACTAATAAAATAAAAAATAAAAAGAAAGAAATGACGAAATGAAATGGAAGAAACTTTCCTCCCGCCAAAAAATAATTTTTTAATTACAATTGAATTATTTATTTTCCTCACTTAATTAATCAATTGCTTTTTATATTATTACCAGAATAACTTCATAATGGTCAAAGTTGCCAGTACAAATTTCACATGTCTTGAAATTATCTGAATTATCTAAACTAAATTATCTAACTAAATAATTAGATAATTTGGTTATTCAAACGTTTTGCACTTAAATGCAAATTAATACAAAAAAAGTTGTTTCAATTTACACTCAAGAGCCAAAACATTATGGCCACCTGTCAATAACGAGTTGGCCCACCTTTGGCGAGCAACACAGCTTCAACCGGCCTTGCCATGGATTAATACCACCACTTAATACCAGTTAAATACCACTTCCACCTGATCACGTGCCTTCCACGTCATCCAGGCGAGTTCATTGTAAAATGTAGGGGTGGTCATAATGTTTTGGCTCTTGAGTGTATTTCTAATTATATCAGATATATTTTTTCTAGCGACAGACTGTTATTTTTAGAAAAATTAGTTTTAGTTATTTATTTAACTTAGAACCAGCGAATAATTCAGGTTATTATTAGATCGATATGTATTAATTAAGCATTCATTAAAAATTGTAAGGCTCTTATATTATTTTTTTGATGAAACGTGATAATTATTGAATTATTTTTTTGTATGCTTCTCTTATTTCAACAACATTAATCATAATTTACGAATACTAAGTGTCATTAAAAGGAAATTAAACAACTTTATACAATTTATTTAAATATTTTTAAGTGCTTTAAAATATTCGAGATAAAATTTTTCCATATTTCTGTGACGTACTTTATGAATATCTAATAAAACATATTATTTTGAATTCTTTAGTTAATTTCATTTTATTTTTACTCTATAACTATTATTTTTACTCTTTTGTTTATTTTAATTTCATTGCAAAATGTTACTGTCTTTCCTGCTAAAAAAATCATTTAAAAATAGTATTTTAGTTTTAAATAGTTTTTTTTTCAGTGAATTAAAAGAAAGTAATAACCGTGTTTCCTCCTAAACACTTGCAAAAGCACCTCCCTGTGGCATTCAGGAGAAATGGCCAGTCGGCCTCCAGACTCTCCACCGAGAGAAAGTGCAGCGTAACCACTCGCTTCTGTTTAAAAACGTTTAGTTTATAGAATCTCATCCTAAGAGGAAATATATTTAGCGCATCCCTGCGAATTGGCCTACAGACTCTTACCCGGAGATGAAGTAAGCGCTTAATAGAGTTTGGGCTCAGAAGTGGAGTCCTTCCCCAAATCTATAATTATCTTTGTTTAAATATGTTAAACGTTGTATGTCTCTAATATTATCTGTGCGGTGTTTGTGAATGTGTCAATAAAGCTGTGAGTTCATCAACCTGTGCCTTAAGCATCTCAACCTAAACACACCCAGTTACAATCCGGTTGTCCAATCTGCACACTACAAAATCAGTTCTATAAATAAATAAACTTATAAAAACTACTATAAATGTAAATATTATTGTAAAAATCATTACAATATATGTTGTTGTTATTGTTTCTTATCCCACTTGGCTAGCCAAGCCCACGAGCCCATACGTACTCATGATTGAAGGGGAAGGAAGCAGCTTCTGTTGTGATGGAGCACCCGTAGGCAGAAGTCTGACTTTGGCTCCGTGACGCTCTTCTGGTCATAGGAGACCAGGACCTGCGGCTTAAAGTGGATTCCGCACCACTACAAACATCCATGGCACCGCCGGGATTCGAACCCGAAACCTGTGACACCGAGCACCAGACACTCGGCCATTCAGGTCCCAAATGTGTGAATGCCAACTGCACACGGTGTTCCCAGGTGGTCACCCATCCAAGTACTGACCACGCCCAATGATGCTTGACTTCGGTGATCTAACGAGAACCGGTATATTCAGCATGGTATGGCCGTTGGCATTACAATATATAAATATTACAATATATAACAATATATATATATATATGGTTATATATTACAGTATATAACCAACGAAATATCATTACAATTATATTTTATTGTTCTAATATGTTTTATTGTTTTTTTTACATTTTTTTTTACATTCTAATGAGTCAAAGATGGTTTTTGGTTTTTTTCAATTTTATATTTTTTGTAAAATGTCACCATAGCTTTTATTCGAGTGAAAATAAAATTTTAATTCTGTTGTTGTTTTGTTCTGTTATTTATTTTTTACGCCGTTTTGTAAAATTTAATAAAATGTTTGAATAAAATTTTTGTCAATATGTCTAAGAATGGGAGTCACTGTTTTCGAATTTTCATTGTCTGCATACAAACTGTCTGTCACAATAAATTTTAGATGTCAGTTCATTCTAAGTACGCATCTTTCGGAAATAAAGCACTTCAAGTTTGGGATGAATTTTTCTGCCCTGTCATGTTATTTTATTGATGAGATTTTCTTAACTAAATTAATTTTATTAAAAATTATAGTTATTAATAATATAATATGCATACAAATGAATTCAATTATGCAAACAAACTGGAAATGCTGAATTAAATTTGAACACTAATTATTAAAGAAAATTTAAGTAATATTGATAAAGGAATATAATTATAATAATAAATAATTAACTAAATAAAAGTGAGTTTGCTAATTAAAATATATTAAAAAGGGTTTTTAATAATAAAATAAGATTTTCTTAACGATTTAAAGAAATCTGAAATTTTGGAGGCATATTAATTTAATGGTGGCCAGATAGCCGAGTGATTAGAACTCCGACTCTCGGTGCCAGATGTGTCGAGTTCGAGTCCTAAGCGCGCATAGTGCATAACGTGTAATTAGCGTTTTCTACTAATGAGGAGAACCTGTCACTCAAATCTGATTGCAGATATTCAGCGATTTATAATGAGACTCATGAAATTAGCGATTGTCTGTTAGACCTTCATAGGTCGAAACAATACGGAGGAGATATAAATTACCTCACGAATTGCTGTATCTGGATTGGTGATGGACCATGGGTTGAGTAAGTGTCCAATGAGAAGTGAAGGAAGCTGACCCTCCCACCTGACGTGAGATAACTGAGGCTTGCCACAGACCACGTGTTTTGAGATTAGATGTAGACATCGAGAATTGTGAAAATCTTCGACTATGGAATGAACTGTACTTGTGATCAAATTTATATTTTTAATTTTCATTTCTTTGTATAATAATTCAGATTTCTGTATATATATATAATATATATATATATATATAAATACATATACATATATATACATATATACATATATATACATATATATAGATTATATATATATATATATATATATGTATATATATATATATATATATATATATATATATATATATATAAATACATATACATATACATATATATACATATATATACATAATATATATAATTATTGTATAAATAATAAATGAAATATATACATAAATACATAAATTTGATATATATACATATATATATATATATATATGGTGCTTGTAAATAAAAATGAAATTGTTCCGATGTCCCATGATCCTGAAAGTGACCCTTTATTTCACCCCCTTCTTCACTACTCCTTATACGTTACAATATTTATATATATTTGTATTGCTTGATAGGGATTACATTCAGAAATTTAGTAAAATATAATGAGTAAAAAGTGTGATGAAAATTTAATTATATTAATTAGAATATATTTTTTTTAACATTTTGAGTATGTTTATCAATATAAGTTATTTGCAATTAACGTATTTTTGACAGAGACGATCTTTTGCTTGCATAATAAAATGGCACAACTGACAAATGTAAACTAAAGAAAAAATATTTTATTGAAAATAACTCGAAGATTTCGTGATGGCAGAAAAATAAACATAATTATTGAAGTGGAATTGTTGCTTAATGAAAAGAAATAACCTTCCGCTATTTGTTAGTTTAATATCTTTACATTTTAATCAAAATATATCTTGAGGTTTGCAAGAATTTGATAGTGAATGATTTCGATTGGAATAACTTTCGAATTTAGATATCGTTGAGGAATTTTTATTGGAACAAGAGGAAATTATTATTACAGGCAACAAAACTCTTAAGATGCTGGAAGCTATAATAAAAGTTTTAATTAAAATTCATAATACATGATAAACCAAGTAAGACGCACATTAATTAAATAAAAAATAACGTGATTAGTACATAATTGTGCATGTGTGGTGCACAATAAAAATATTAATAAGAAAACAAATCGATATGTAGTACAAAATGGACAAATTCTGAATGAAGCAACTTTGATAAAGCACGAATACGCTGAGATAAAATTTAAGATTTTGTAAAAAATATTCCTCCTATGAAATTTATTAATACAAAAGTGCTGAGTTCTAATACGAATCGAGAATTTGAATTTGAACTAGAGTTCAACATTGTAAAGACAATTCTAACATTTGCTTTTGCAAAAAACTGGTGAGTTGATGGTCAATTGGCTAACTATCTGAAGCCTTTGGGCCCACTAGCTTCACGTTCGAACCTCGGCTGTGGCATGGTGGTTTGGAATCCATGTTATACAGTAGGTCTCGATCTAATTATGCCGAAGTATACACAAATTGACCGTAGAACGACAAACTGAACTCAATTTGTAAAAGGATTTTGCAAAACTGTTTTTTACATACATAGTTTTTTTTAATAAAAAGCTATCAATAAATAAATAACATCATAGAGGTTAAACGTATCTGTAAGTAAAGCGATATATATTAATTTTTTTTTTGTGAAATTTTACAAATGTAGAATTTTCATTTCACTAAACTCATCTGTAACTAATATTTAGTGCAAAGAATAACACAGTATTGAATCATCTCATCCATCTTCATCAGTGTCGCAACAGCCCTATAGTGGGCCAAGGCCGTCTGCCTACTGGGACAGGAGGTGTTTTATTTTTATAAGGAAGGGTTGTTAGCCCAACGCCCAACGCTCTGCAGTCATATCAGACAGGGACCTACGATTTAAAATGGATTCCGAGCCACTACAAATATCCAGGGCAACGCAAGAACTCGAACTTGAAATCCGCGGCACTGAGCACCAGAGCGCTAGTTACTCGGCCGTCAGACTCCCAATCATCTCATTTACCAATGTAAAATTTCTTTTCATTCCTAACTTTAACCGCGAAACATACTAAATAACTTAACTAACTGATTCCCTGGCACTGTAGCTTATAATGGGCCAAGGCCGTCTGCCTACTGGCAGATTTCGAGAAATTAGATGATTACTTTTTACAGGGTAGGGTTATCAGAACTAAGCTCTACAGTCCTATGAGACAGGAACTTATTGTTTGAAGTTGATTCCGAACCACTACATCATCCTACATACATACATCCATACATACATACATCATACATACAAACATCCATGATCCCTGCCTGGGCCCGAACCAGCAACCTATGGCACCGAGCGCCAGAATGCCAGTCACTCGACCCTCAGGCCTAACTAAAGACCCTATATTAATAATTTTTGATCAATAACATTATTGAATCAATATTAATTTCACTATTTGTAAAATTACCTCAGATAAAACACAACATGAAAACATTAGTTTTTGAATGTTAGAAGCCTTACATATTTTCCGTGTTATCTACTGTACATTTATTTAATCTCGAAAAACAAAAAATGTAATAAATAATTATAAATTTAAACCGATGTAATTTATTTAATTATAATTAATATAATTATTACAACTTAATTATTTAATGTAGTGAAAATCAATTAAAATTCTGTTTCTTTTTATTTAATGTTCCTTATAATTACTTTTTTTTAAGACTTTATTTCCTTATTATTAAAAGTTATGAAACTAAACTTCATTAAAAATATTATTATTCACCTTCAATAAATAGAAATGCATATATATTTTTAATTAAAATATATTTAAAAATTCGTATTGATGCTCCTTTATTTATGCGAGAGTTAATTAAGAAATTTTGAAAAAGGACGTAAATTAGTATGAATGAGCCATTGTTTCTCAAGGAAAAATGATGTGAATTATTATGATTCAACCGTTGTTTCTCAAGAAAAATTCCTAGAAACGTTAATGCATGTAGCGTAGAAGAAAAAAAAGTTTTTTGAATGAGTTATTCATAAAAAATATATATGTCAGGATTTGTATTGTGCCATAGGATTGTTTTATTAATAATAGTTTAATAAAAGAAGAGCTGAAACTCGACAATTTAAAAAAGTAAGATAAACAATAATTTAATTTTTCACAAAATTCTATAGATTTCTGCAAACGGCTCTGCTGAACAATGTATATTAAGCAATGACTAGTGTTAGTGAAAATAACTCTATTTTTAAATGAATATTAAGTACAGTTAATTCCTGATTTGAAATACTAAATAGGAGGTTTTAATGTTGTAATTATACACTCATGTTCATAAATTAAGGATAATTCAGAATCACACAGAAATTTAACTCTAAAATACAAATTTCACCTATAGAATTATCACACACATCTTGAAGAAGAATATGCAAATTACAGGAAACCACCAGATGGCGCGGATAGTACGTCACAATGACGAGAGTGTAAGAGAGGGGTATATAAGTAAAATTGTTCACAAGCGCTTTAAAAGCTTTTCAGTGCAATAACCGCATAGTTATGGCACAAAGGAAGCATTTGGATGATTTTTTACGTGGTAGAGTTATCGGACGACTGGAATGTGAACGTACCCAGCTGGAAGTATCCGAGGAACTTGGAATCGCCCAGAGTGTCATCTCCAGGCTTTGGCAACTATTCCAAGAGGATGGTAATGTGAGTAGATGTTACTAGCACAGGTCGCCCCCGAGTTACAACGCCGAATGAGGACCGGTATTTAGCAGTTACTGCCAAAAGAAACAGACGGAGCACAGAATCAGACCTGTCTCGTCAGGTCTCTTCAGCCACCGGTACGACAGTTTCAAGGCAGACCGTGTACAGACGCTTAAGGCACATTGGTCTATATGCTCGTAGGCCTGTCAGATGTGTTCCACTTACCGCAACTCACTGTCGCCTGCGATTAACCTGGAGTAGAGAGCATGCATTGCGGACACCGCAACAGTGGTCTGGTGTGATGTTTTCCGACGAGTCGTGGTTTAGTTTGCAGTCTGATTCTCGCCGGACTTTCATATGGAGAGCGCCAGGTACTCGTTACCACCAACAGAACACCATTGAACGACACCGTTACGGTGGTGCAGGATGGCTCGTTTGGGGAGGAATTATTCTTGGTTCCAGAACTGACCTGCATGTTCAGAGTGTAACGATGACAGGCCACATCTATCGGGATGTCATTCTGGAACAACATGTACGTTTGTTTCGGGGCGCCATGGGTGCTGAATTTCTGCTTATGGATGACGACGCCCGTCCTCACCGTGCAAACATTGTAGACGAATGCCTTCAATTGGAGGATATCACCCGTATGGATTGGCCAGCATACTCACCGGACTTGAATCCAATAGAGCATATGCATAGTGGGATATGCTTGGCCGACGAATTGAAGCCCGTCAACCCTCTCCCACCTGTCAACCGGAACTTCGGAGGGCATTGCTTGATGAGTGGTGTAATATTCCCCAAGATCAGATTGATAATTTGATACTTAGCATGCTTAGGCGTTGTAAGGCCTGTATTGCATCGTCCGGGAGACATACTCCATATTAACCATCATACTAACCCTGTTGTACTGTTTTTTGTAAATAGGTTCTTTTTTGAAATTTGCTCCAGGGAGTAAAAATCGCAATTTTCATTAACTATGTCAAACATATAGCATCTTTTTTGCTCTTTACCTTTTGTTTAATAAATAGACTTTACAAATAAGTCAAATTTGTTTTGCTTCTGTCTCTTTTTTTGCCTGAACTTCATTATCCTTAATTTATGGACATGAGTGTAAATCGTTTGGGCTCTGATGACTAGCGCTCTGACGCTTGGTGCCATGGATATTTATAGTGTTTCGGAATTCACTTTAAATCTTAGGTACTTGTATAATTTAACAGGACAGTGTTGGATGTGTATCCTACCCTGTAAAAAAGAAAAGCATCTTCTGCCTCGAAAATTTGCAGTAAGCAGACCTTCTTGGATGCCCATGGGGCTGTTGCGCCAATGAAGAAGAAGAGAAATATAAATTGTGATAAAAATATATGAAAGATACAGTTGATAGTAATCCAGATAGCAGATTCAGTTCTTACAATTTCTAACTTATTTAAAAAATAATACACAGTCCAGTCACTTTAATGTGACCACCACCTACTTTTGACGTCAACGTGAAATAAACAATCACAAAAGGCAGGTGGCAGCACATTGCAGTAGAGTGTATATAAAGGATGTCCTAGGGCATCGGAAAGTATTTCAATTGTTGGCGTAATGCAGAAACTTAAATTATATTTGTATTTATAAATATACAGAAACTTAAATTTGACAGGTGGTCACATTAATGAGACTGGACTGTGTAATAGTTCATAAAAAAAGCTAAATTTGGCCAAACTGTTCATTAATTTTATGAAAAAAATGATAATGTCAGGGTTTATGTTAATGCCATATACAATAATAGTAGACAGTGTATTTTTTTAAAGTTAATATCGTATTCGAAACCTGATACTAATGTTATGTTACATGAATTTCAGTTTTTTTCTTAGATAATTATGTTAAATGTTTTAAAATATAATTTATTTTAATTTGAAAAAAAGATATAAAATTATAACGATTGGGAAAATGCTTTTTTAGGATTGATTATGCAACTTTTTTTTAAGCATATAAACATGTTATTAATAATTCATATAAAATTTTTAATAAAAATTTATCAAAATTTTTATTAATAATTGGTATAAATATTTTAATAATAATTGATATAAAACTTTTAATAAAAATTCATAAAAATTTTAAATAATAGTTGATATAAAACTTTTAATAAAAACTCCTCAAAAGTTTTAATAATAATTGATATAAATATTTGAATAATAATTGATAAAAACATTTTAATAATAGTTCTTTTAAAAAATTTTAATAATAATTCATAAGAATTTTTGAATAATAATTGATATATTAATTTTAATAATAATTCATAAGAATATTTGAATAATAATTAATATATTAATTTTAATAATAATTCATATATAAATTTTAATAATAATTCATATATTAATTTTAATAAGATTCATATAAAAATTTTATTAATAATTCATATAAAACGTTAATAGTAGTTCATATAAACTTTTTAATAATAATTCATATAAAATGTTAATAGTAATTCATATAAACTTTTTAATAATAATTCATATAAACATTTTAATTTTTCTAATAAAGATATTTATTCACTTCCCCATGTTAAATTTCCTTTTACTTAAACTGAAAATCTTTGCGTACTGCCTACTGTTTGCAATGATTACATCTTATCTGTTCATAACGTGTAAAACTGGACAGCAATGAAATGCATATGGAATTAGGTTAATGAATAATTAAGAATAATGTTAATTAGTAATTAATTAGAATTTAAGAATAATGTTATTAATGTTAACATAATTAGGAATAATTATTAATATACAACATTAATATATTATTTATTTAACATATTAACATATTCATAATTAACCTATTAGGAATAATGTTATTATTAATAACTTATAATTAGCTGGAAGGCTGCCGTTACATGACACCAATTTTTACCTACTCATTTTTTAATGAATTTCTCAAGGTTGTTATAGGAGTAAAAGATGTTATGCCTCTACTAGTATATTTTGGAATCTCAGATATATTTCAATATATAGTAGTAGAGGCATAAAAACTTTTCCTCCTATAACATCCTTGAGAAATTCATTAAAAAATGAGTAGGTAAAAATTGGTGTCATGTAATGGCAGCCTTCCCGCTAATTATGTATTCTGGTTATTGCTGAACTTGCTATGCATCTATCCACCATCATATATCTTACCACCTGCGAAAGATTTCTGATCATCTAAATGACCGTGTAAGACATCAACAACATACACAAGATATGAAGACAAGATTCAACACCATAATGCATTTATATTTTTAGAGAACGAAGGATACATTCCTGTTTACATATATGTAGATGAACCATGGTAGGCAGCCATGGTAGCAATGATAATGCTCCATGTAAACTTAACAAATAACTCTTTAGTGCTAAGTAATGTGTTTAAACATAAGAAAAATTGCTTATTTGTTGAGAGGAGCAATAAATTTAGTTCATTATGAATGATGAAAATTCTTCTAAGAGAATTTTAATGAAATTATGCGGTACTTTTAATTAAGTCCATCTATTTCGAGCTGTCATCAGCTAAAGATGTTAATTAGAATTTTGCCTTATTTTTAGTGTATCTTAATCAGTATCTCATTAATATAAATGCGAGGAAGGCATTTGATAAATTCATTGTTTCCTAAAATGATTTATGCAACAAAATATTAAATAATCTTAATCACTTGAAAGTTTCATAAAAACTATTCTTTATTTTCAAACTGAAATTTATTTTACATTTATCTTTCTCATTTTGAAATGATTCAAAATCAGCCGAATTAAAACCGTCTCGAAAATTAAATATGTATATGAAAATTAAATAAATAATTTATAAATTTTAAAAATTTATTTCATTAATGAATAAATTTTATAGTATTAGTTTATATACAATTATCTCTTTTTTTATAGATCATGATGTTTTCATGGTTCATCCTTTTACTGACAGATTTTTATATTAGTAACACAAAATAGATTGTTTTTTTTTATTTTATTTAAGAAAGTTACAATGATTGTTTTCTTAGGTTTCAGTAAATATAAATATTTTCTTAATTTTCCAGAAATATATCTTGAGAACAGAACTTAGAGATTTTAGGCTAACACTTTTTACTTACTTTAATTAGGCACTGTAGTAAAAATTTATTCGTATATTATATAATATCGTATAATTTTGTTAAATATTACATTTAATAACAGGTTGTAACATAACTCAGCTTTTATAACTTTTATATTTTAAATAATTCTTTAACAACTAATTTTCTTTATATTCCTTTGAAACTTGAAAAAAAAAAATTATCCACAATAATCGGTTATAGACTAAAACCTTTTACTTCTTTAATTAGGTACTGTATTAAAAATTTACTCGTACATTACACAATATTATATAATTTTGTTAAATATTACATTAAATAACAAGTTCTTACATAATGTAACTTTCTGTAACCTTTACATTTCAAATAGTAATTCTTTAACAACTAAATCTCGTGCGAAAGAAATAGAGTTCTCTTTTCCTCATACAATCTCAAAACGGTCTTGATTAATTGTTTTCAATAAGCACAGGATTATGATTTTATTTTTTATACACTTTCATAGCGTTTTAGAACCTAGTGAATTCTTGGATATCATGGTTCCTTTAAAGGGGTGCAAACAAAAAATGTTTTTTAACGATAAAATATCTCTAACTCTACTTCATTTCTCATGTAATAATTATATATTTCTTACTTATACAACAATTTGAATATATTTCTATTACATCATAGTTAGATTTTGCACAACAGTTGCATTTGGTAGAAGTATTATGAATTAGGAATATTTATTCATTATTTTTTAATGTTTTATAAGTTGGAATATATGATGTCATCAAAGTGGGCACGAAAGAAGATTGCCCAGATGGGTATAAAGTCAACTGCTGCTCTGATGTTGTGTGCCCTGGATCCCAAATATGCTGCATGACCAAGTGAGCTTTCAATTGCACAGATTCTGTTCCCCACAGAGAAGACGTTATGAGCCACAGAGTTGGCTTAATGGATGATAAATTCCATAATCTAAGAGCCCAATAAATACCAGAATTGGAAAATTTCACCAAAAAAACTTATTGATGACACCATACTTATTACTTTGTATAAACTTTCCTGTTCCAAAATCATAAATATTTAAATGTAGTTAATAATTGTCAATCGAAGTTATTGATATTAATTAATAGAAGCTATTTTTATAATGATAAAATAAAATACAATAAATATAAGTTGCACTGAAAGAATGCGTGCAATATTTTTTTTTATTTCCAATGGCAAGAGAAAAGAACAAACTCATACAAAATTTTAAACCTGTAAAACACACACAAGAAAAAAGAAAACAATAAGAGAAAAAAATTCATTGTCCTATCAGCAAAGTTCTCCAATATCTTTCCACTTCAGAGTCCCCATGCAAGTTCCGGCATCTTCTATAGGCTGCCTGTCCATGATTCGGCAATTTAGGCTAACAAAGACGCCAATATGGTGCTGATGGCTCGCCAAACAGTCATGGTCCACCAGAAGTCTAAATTCCGAGCTAACCCTTTCACGAGGTTTGTCCAAAATACCCTGTTCCAAAATGTTCCTCCAACTCCTCGAGGAGATACAAGCAATGAGTAATGCCTTCCAACTAAGTCTCATTTGATTCTTGATGTCAAGTTTCATGCAATGGAATAAGTTGCAAGTATTTGGCTGTTGGACTATTCGTGTGTACTTCTTAGCCAGTAAATCTTCCTGATACTTATCTGAAATGCTACAGTGTCTTCAGATCCTCTAAAGGACTTGTGTTTATTATAATTCTATTGGCTTTAAAATATTTCTCGAATTGGTACAAAATAACATTTGAATACATTTTAGCATTTATATGTCTTACAGAGGTAATATTGTATATAGATTTCCTTATAAATGTAAAATCAATTTTAGAAAAAAATATATATATAGTTAGAAACTACTTAAAGCATACAAAAAAGTTGAAAATGGAAAACAAAAATCACTTGTTTTATGATATTTTTTAGTAATAAACTTTGTACTATATGTAAGAAAATATCCTTATCTCTGTGTGAGTTTTTCTATGTTTTAATTTTAATTAAAACAAATATTGGGACTTATTATTTTGTAGAATTAATACTCTCAAGATATTGAGATTGCATAGTGCCTTTTAAAGTGACTTTATGTTTCACATATGATTAAAGCATTCTGTTTATAGCTAGAATCGATGGAATTCTTTATTATAGTTTCATTAAAATTCCAAATAAAACTGACTATTACTCAATACATGAAGTTCTATTTTAAGGAACATTTATGACATATAGCATGCAACGGAATATTTATTCAGTACAAGAAGAAGTGTATTGGACTGTAAGGAAAAATTCGAAACATAAAAAAAAAAAAAAAATAAATACTCATACAAGCCTAAATATTTCAAAAGGAAAAGGCAAATAAACTCATGTTTATGAAAATTGCAACACCTTGAAGGAATCGTCATAACTGAATGAAATTTAATACAAAGTTGAGTGGTAGTGGTACAAATAAATGATTAAATGTTCAAAGCAAATAAACAATAACAAGAGATCGGAATCAGTATTTTGTGTAGCCACCACGCACCGCAATAAGTGCTGCTACACGACGTGGCATGGAGTCAAACAAATTTTGAATGTCTGTCTGGGGAAGAGCATTCCATATTGTTTGTATGCGCACCCAAAGTTCGTCTGCAGAAGCAACAGAACGAGGATCACGAGCGAGACGCCGACCAACGAAATCCCACACATGTTCAATCGGTGACATATCCGGGGAATACGCAGGCCAAGGAAGAAGCTGTACCTGCCGCGTTGCAAAGAAGGATTGAACAGACCTAGCGTTATGAGGGCGGGCATTGTCCTGTTGAAATACAGCGCCTGGCAAGCTTTGAAGGAAGGGAACAGCTTGGGGTTGTATAACTTCACTGATGTACCGGTTGCTGTTCCGATTGTCCATAATTCTTAGCAATTGAGATCGTCCATGATATGCTATGGCACCCCAGACCATAACTCCGGGTGTTCGTCCACTGTGGCGTTCGATAATGCACTCCGAAAGGTGGCGTTCAACGGCATAGCGTCTGACACGGATGCGGCCATCATGGTACCACAAACTAAAGCGGGATTCGTCAGAAAACACGGCATGCCGCCAATCAGCACGTCAGTCTCTATGCTGAGCGGCCCATTGTAGCCGCAGGTGGCGATGGCTTAGCGTGAGAGGGATCCTGTATAAAGGAGTCCTTGCGCGCAGTCCACGCTGCAGCAGACGTCTACGAATTGATGAAGCACACAATGAAACACCTGTAGCTATTGAACACTGTGCTGCCAATTGTCTAGAGCCAGTTGTACTGTGCATCAGTGCCATGCGGACCAGGTGTCTATCATCGCGAGCTGACGTCACATTTTGGGGTCCACTCCCAGATTTCCGAGTTGTCCGACACTCGTCCGTCCACTGCTTCCAAAGACGCATCACTGTGCTGCTGTTAAGCTGCACACGAGCGGCTACTGAACGTTAAGACAATTCAGCTTCACGAAGGCCGATGATTCTCCCCCGTTCAAACTCTGTAAGTTGTTCAAATCTCGCTCTCTTTCTTCGAAAAGGCATAAGTAACGATTGAGCTAACGTTTACCACTAGCAGATAACCACCGATAACCATACACGCCTCGCTACAGCCGTCTATTTATTCGGATCCATCCGTCGTTCAGAGGGCGCTGCTCAGCATACGCATGCGGTACGGATTTTAAATTCTAATCATTTGCATATCATGCGCTAATTTGCATTTTCTGAAAATTTCAGCTCACTCGCGTAAGTCCTTCATGGTGTTGCAATTTTCACAAACATGAGTATAATTTGCATAAAACACAGTTTTGCGATATACAAAATGTTTTGATTATTTTAAAAAGAAAGTAAAATTTTACTCAGCGTTTCTTATATATACACTCAATTTTGCCTATGTAATTATATAGAATATGTAATTATATAATACTATGTAATTATATAATTTTGAATTTATTAGAATTGGAAATTCGCTTTATTCATCAAGCATCAAATAAATTTAAAGACTTTCACCATTTTTAACTCTTATAGGAATAAAAAAATCTTCTTGCATGTGTTTTTATTGACTTTTACATAAAATACTTTTAATTCATGGAAAAAATATTGCACTGAAAACGCAGTAGATGTCAAATGAGTTTATAATATATTCAAAACTTAATCATATACGTTACTTTGATACTTTCCCTTCATTATATGCAAAATTTAGATGAACTTGCTGTTTAAGATTAACATTAACATTGATTTAGCAATTGTTCTGAATGCAAGAAGTTTGAATTTTGAAATGCAGTGGAAACCTGAATTGGGCATGCAGTATTAAAATAGAGATTCTATCAAAACAGAAGTTTATTTATGTGTAACAGACTATCAGAAAAATTTTATTATTAGATTATCTTTGCCAAATTGCTTTTAACTGAAAAAATTTGAATTTTATGGTAGTAGGAAATGGTGCAATCCGCATTCTTTTGAATTTTTAAAAAGTATTGTGACTTTTGATTCACCATGAATTTATTCAGATATTATAAATTTGAATTTATTTAAATTTATCTCCATTTATTTAAAATTATTTTTGCCACCTATTAATTTTTAATGCTTTAAATTTATTAACCTAGAAGTTTTACTTTTGAATATACAAATTAAATTCAGAAAAATTCCTTTGAAAATAAAGTTTAACTTAAAAAAAAAAAATGCAACAAAAAAGAAAAATATGTTTCTTGGTCTCTATTTAATGTAAAAAAATAATGATTTATATACAATCTAAGTTAAGCTTAGTTACATTTTAGCTGTATACACATGAATCATTGTCATAACATGTTATCATACTGAGTATCACACATAATATCATACTTATATCAATTAAAATATTCTGCATTTAGGAGATAATAATACGAATGAGTAGTTTAAAAATATATTTATGATTTATGTTATTAAATATTTTATATAATATTGGAAATATGTCACAAATATAATAGAAATAAACTTAATAGGAGAAATCTACATTATTGTTTACATTAAAAGTATATATATATTATTTTTTCGTTCATATCTTAATAAAGAAAATTGTATTTTTGGCCTCCGTTTATAAGAAGGCCAAAGGCCATTTCTTTTTTGAAGAACAGTAAATATAATAAAAATACGGTAATTATAGTATAACATAAAATATCTATCTAACAGCACAAAATCTATATAACAGTAAAAACAGTTATATATTTAATATAAACCACTTATTATAATGTAGAGAAATTTCTTTAAGAGGAAATCTGAAGGAAATAATTAAATTGAATTTTTATTTACATTTTCTTTTATAAGATTTCAAATTGAAGTAAACTTTCTGACGATCGATAAATCTTTCTATGTATGAGACTTTCTTTTTTCATTAAAACTTCCACCAACTCCCGGTGTCAAGACAATGATGATGTGATGGACAAACATGTAACATTAGATAACTTCTTTGGGAACTTTCTGTTGACCTCTTCGCTAAGTAGAAGCCGGACAGCAAACATTCGCTCTCTTCAGACTGTCATGGTCTTGGAGAAAGTTCGATTTGGAACTTAAGGGGAAAAGTTTGCTTTTATTTCTTTGATGCTACGTCAGCCCTGTCAGAACTGAAGGCAAAGGTCCTAAAGAATGACAGCTCGTGATCCATCACCAATCACGATAAAACAACTCATGGTATAGTTCATATTCTATCTGTAGTTGTTTTGTATCTGTGAAGGACTCACAGAGATTCACTAATTTTCTGAATCTCATTATACATGTTACCTAATATCTGCTGTCAAATTTGAGTTAAGGGTTTGTTATTATATATTTTACAAATAACACACATTCCTCTCTCGTGGGAATGAAATGCCAAAACTCTTACCGTAAGAATAAAATGCTACAATCTTAAAAAAATATTAAAAATATTTTGTTATCTTCATTAGTTTAAAATAAAATAGAAATAAACCATGAATGCATTACTGTTTACATTATTAGTATAGATAATATTTGTTCGTTCTTATCTTAATATAGAAAATTGTAGTTTTGGATTTCGTGTCTAAGAGTTTCTTCTTTAAAAAGCAATAAATATAATAAAAAAAACCCAGTAATTCTAACATAAAGCCTCTATTTAAGAGTAAAAAATTTACATAACAGTAAAACAGTAATATATATATACACAGTCACATTAATGTGACCACCTGTCAAAAGACTGAATATACAATCTTGTATATTCTGGCTTTAAGTGGAGTGTGGAATGTGGTATTAAGTGGTATTTAAGTGGTATTAAGTGGAATTCTTTATATACACTCCACTGCAATGATCTGCCACCTGCGTTTTGTGATTGGTTATTTCACATTGATGTCGAAAGTAGGTGGTGGTCACATTAATTTGACTGGACTGTATATATATATATATATATACAGTCCAGTCAAATTAATGTGACTATATATATATATATATAATATATATATAAAACAGTACGTATAATATAAATATAATCGAAAGAAATTTCCTTAAGGTTAAAATTGAAGGAAATAATTAAATTGAATTTTTATTTACATTTTCTTTTAGAAGTCTTCTGATGATCCACGAATCCTTCTATGTGTGAGAATTTCTTTTTCCATTAAAACTTCCGCCAACTCTAGGCATCAAGACAATGATGATGTGATGGACAAGCAATGTAACATTAGATAACTTCTTCTGGAACTTTCTGTTGACCTCTTCGCTAAGTAGAAGCCGGACAGCAAACATTCCCTCCAGACTGTCATGGTCTTGGAGAAAGTTCGATTTGGAACTTAAGGGGGAAAGTTTGCTTTTATTTCTGTGATGCTGAGTTAGCACTGTCAAAACTGAATGTAAAGGTCATAACGAATGACAACATAAAATGTTTAATCTATTTGAAACAGGAAAATCTTCATGTATATTTATAATGTAATTTATATAATTTTAAAAATATAAAAATATAGAACAATGAAATAAGTAGTTAATGATGTTTTTGTAACGCTTAAACACTAGACTGCATTTTTGAAGTATTTTTTGTTTCAATGATTTAAACTTTTCACTTATTAAAAAACTTTTTAAACGAGAACTGTTGATAGATTTTGAATGTTCATATTTTGTATATTATTTACAAAATGGTTTGCTTCATAACTTTCATTAGATGCAGTTGATTCATTTGTCGTTTCAGACAATATTTTATCCTTAAATGTTAATTCAAGAGATTCATAATATAAATAATATAAGGTTAAATTAAATTAGTAGGTTAAGGTTCAGGTTAGGCTGGGATATTAATAGGTTAAGCTGTCTTAAATACATAATAAGAATATGGAAAATTGTGGATTATGTAGGTTTAATAAATTCAGATGACTAATAAATATGAATTAATATTTTATGTTATGCAATTTTTTACGATAATAACCACAGGCCTCGGGTTCGAGTTCCGGGGAGGCTACGGATGCTTGCAGCTGTTTGGAATCCAATTTAAAGCGTAGGTTCTGGTCTAATATGACTGTGGAGAGTAGGGTACTTACCCTGCCCCTAAAAAGAAAACGTCTCATGTCCCGAAATCTGCCAGTAAAATCCAGTAGGCAGACAGCTTTGTCCCATCCCGAGAGCGTTGCACCAATGGAAAAGAAGACTGTAAATAAGTTCTAAATAATAAAGTATTATGCTACACAATGCACTTTGATGACACGCTATTTCGATCCTTTTTTATTATACTAGAGGTAAATTAACTTTTCAATTCGAATTCAATTTTGTTTTTGTGTTTTGTTTTTATAGTGTGTTTACAACTATTTGCACAAATATTAGATGATAGTTTTTTAAAATATAGTTTAATCCAGAGTTGTGTATGACGTTTAAAAATGTTTTGGTATTAATTAATTTTTTTTTAATGTAGCAACTAATTTATTAAGATATGAATTGCATTAAATAATTAAAATTTTTTTTATTATGTAAATAAAAATGTGTTTCAATTAAAGTTTATAATTACTTGTAATCAGATTAAAGGGTAATATTAGTAACGTTATTCATTAGATAATACAATGATAATATTTATTAAAAGAATAAGAAGAATTAAATTTTTATGTTTTATCAATATGAATTTTTAGTTAAAATGCTAATGTAAAACAAAATTATGCGATATAAGAAATGTATGATAATTATAATACCTACTGAATAAAAATATTTGATTTAATATAGTAATTAAATTAATATAAATTAACAGTAAATTACTATTAATTTGACTTGCTTTGGATTTTTTTTATTTCATAATATAACAAACAATAAAAATGCATGTTTTAATGCCAAATCTTTCTTTATATTGACAAAAAAATTATTTCCACTTATTATGAATTTCTATAAGTAGATTCATTGAAAGAATTTCGAGATTTTAATAATATTTCTTTATTTTAGTTTATACTGTAAAAAAAGAATGATGTTCATTTATTTATTTATTTTTTTTTTTTGCATGCCTTTGAGAATAGTTTTATTAAAAGCATTTTCCAAGAAGAATGAAAAAGACTGTGATAAAAAATTACGATTTTGTAAACAGCATTTGTAATTATTCATGTATCTAATTTGTTAATGAAAATAAATGTTCATCTAATTTGAGCATGAAATGAATTTTCTGTGAGTGGCACTTTTTTAATTAACATCAAAGCAAACAAGCAGAAAATATTTTACCGATGAACTTGCTTAAAGCAAACATTAATTTTGCTACAATTTGGAATAAATATGAAGGACTTTTTCAAAATAAAAAAAAAAAAAAAACTTCTCGAAACAGAATGAAGTTTTAAAAATAAAAAAAAAAGGCAATGAAATGCTATGAGATTTCTTAAAGATGTTCTTGTTTCTCATTTTAAATGTCATCTTCGAAGAAGAAAATAGCTAATTCATTTTAATAAAGAACTGTTTAATTAGAAGTAAAAATGACTAGCACTCTACATATGGTGATTAGTTTATGCTTTATGTAAATTAAACATTAAAATAAAATAATAAATAATTATTTATAATTGAAAGTTATTCGTATTAAATAAATAATATTACATTTATATTAAAACGTTTTTAAAATATTTTTTTTTTGTTCTAATGCAGCTGGCAGACACTTAGACAGCTTGGTCTTGGATGCCTTAAGATAAGAGCTGCACAGACGTTACTCGCTTTGCACTACCCAGGGGGGCGCGTGCAACTTGAAGATAAGCCATGGAGTAACAATGCCCCCGAAACGCTCTACGATCCTATTAGGACCGGGACCTACAGTTCCTTTCCTTTAATCCTTTATTTTCCTTTAATCCTTTCGAACCACTACGAACATCCATGGGAACGCCGGGATTTGAACCCGATACCTGTGGTACCGAGGCCCAGAGCGCTAGCCACTCGGCCATCACGCCGCTATGTTTTTAAAATATAAGAACACAATATTAATTAGGAAGGGTGGAAGGTGCTAAGCAAAGAAAGCAAGATATGAGGACTCTGGTACAAGAGAGAGGGAAGCAGTGCAAAATAAAAGTGTTGTTCTTACCTATGTTTTTACTGGAACTCGATTCATACAAATTTCATACAAATTTGACCATTTACCCTAGAAACAAAATGAACATATAAACAAATCAAAATTACAAAGAGAAAATACATTCTTAACGAAAAAAAAAAAAAAAAACTGGTTAAAAACAAGCTAAATGTTCTAAGGATAAAAATTAAAAAGCCAGAAGCACCACAATAAAAGTTCGTGCGACCACAGTAAAGTTCTTTTTCTCTGGCCCTCAATAAAGATTACACAAATCAACCTTCTAATTTACAACAGAATGGTGATCTGTATACTCCTAAGGTCTGATTAAGTCCTAAAGTCCAGTCCTGAGCAAACAAGTAGATCGGCCTTATTCATTTTCTCTGTCTTACGTAAAACACATACATCAGAGTTCCCAATCCCTACTTTGTCCAGATGTTTGGCCAGACAATCATACCCAGCTGTTAATCTAAAATTGGCAACAGTTTCTTTGTAAGTTTTACCAAGTACCCAATATATACCAAGTATATTTTGCCCGAATAGCTTTTATGATTTAAATTTTTTATATAAAATATTTTGTAATTGTGCATTAATGTTTAAGTTGAATTCGGAAATCTATATATCCTTACATGTTTCAACTTATTTGCTTCCGAAATATATTTAGCAACTAATGTATATTTAAGTTTATACTTAGCAGGTGGGATGAAAAGTTCGTAGGCTGACACATAGATGACGCTACTAGTATTAAATCCATATAATTTTTAGTTAACCCTAACCTTCAAAAGACACGTGTATAAATTTGACAGCTGTTGCACTATTAGTATGTGAGTTATAGCAATTTTAGTGAAGCAACTTTTGTTAGTTTGAAAAAAAATGGATAAAAAGGAATTTCGTGTGTTAATAAAGCATGCCTTTTTGGCGAAAAAAATACTATTGAAGCCAAGGCTTGGCTTGATAAGCATTATTCGGACTTTACACCAGGAAAATTAAAAGTAGAGAAGTGGTTTGCTAAATTTAAACGAGGCGAAATGAGCACCGAGGACGATGCACGCAGTGGGCGCCCCAAAGAGGCTGTTACCGACGAAAACATCAAAAAAGTCCACAAAATAATTTCTGATAACCGTAAAGTGAAGTTGATTGAGATAGCTGTGATCCTAAAGATATCAAAGGAACGTGTTGGACATACCGTGAATGAGTATTTGGATAGGCGAAAGGTCTGTTTCTTCCGAATATTCCGAGGGCCTTTTATCATGCTTTGTACTGCATTCCACTTTGTAACATGGCAACAAGCAACCGGAAAAATTGACATATATTTCATTATATACTCTAATGAAAAAGAAATACAATGAACAATAAAAAATTATCTGAATTAAACATAAAACAATAGATGGTATGCATATGTATATAAAAAGAAACGATTAAAAATACTTGAGGAAGAAAATACTTCATTCAAGAGATACAGAGATATATAGAAAACTAATCAATAATTCATTGTTCTATCTGTTTATTCCAAGATACTATATCTTACATTGGTATTAACTCTTAGGGTGGATGCAAATTTACAAAATTCTTTCTTATTTTCAAGAAAACATAAGTGAGATCTCTAAAAATATGAAAGAGTCTTCTGATCAAAGTCTTATGTTTGATTTCGATCAGAATGATTAATAAGTAGGATTAGTAAATACTACCATGGCTAGATAAATATCATGAGACCTCTTTTCAAAATAGCATTATATTTTGAATAGGGTTTAAAAATTTTGAATTAATTTTAAACCCTAAAAATCAGGTATGAATAAAAGTAGCTTACTAAATATATTAATTTCGTATGAGATTTAATAATTATTTAAATGAATATTAATTACTATGAAGCTATTTAAAATCTTAGAATTAATTCAGTAAAAGTTTTTTTTTTTTTTAGATTTTTTAATTTTTAATGTTTGTTCATTCTTTTTCTTTAATCTTAGCATTGAAGTATTACGATCCTTGAGTAATTGCAAACGTAAGCGTATTTCGAAACTAAATAGCATTCATAAAGTAGTGCTTCTTTTCTTTTTTTACAGTATCAATAAGTCTATTGACATTCAAATGGAAGACAATGAAGTATATTAATGCAATATTTCTCAAGCAAACTTTTTGCAAAATGAAACTCATACATCACGGAAGTATAAATCAATTTCATTGAGTTAATTATAAATTGTTTTGTTCAATTGATTTTTACGAATAAATACGCGGTGCGATTATGCGAATAAATCAATTTATTTGAAATATTTTCTGAATGACAACGAAGGAGCTGAAGCTAGGACCACTAAAAGTAAGATTGCGATTTCTTCAATTTCTGTAGAATAAGGTTTTACAATCATAATTAATTTTGGTTTGATGTTAATACATTAATAAATTATTAATTAATGTCATAAATGCAATTTTTGTAAAACATTTTTATATGCAGGTGGTGTCAGCACAATTTTCTATCATTTTTTGGGTCACTTAAATCATATTTAAAGTTTTAGTGTTTATCTTTTAACTCATCAGATCTAAAGTTACAATAAGTCTGTATCATGCTTTTTAAATTATTAGAACATGAAAGTTTCGTAGTGTATCTTAAAATTACAAGGGTTGTTGCATTTAATTCCGCTTTTCATAATTTTCTAAGTTCATTTTTGCCTGTATTCGGTTAAGCAACTGTAATTTATAATTTTGGTTATAGTCTATTTGATATACCCCTTTTTAGAATAGTATGGTAAAGTGGAGAATTTTTATTGGAACAGTAGCCCTTGATTGGATCTCTTGCCCTTTCTTTCTAGGCCATCAAATTGTTCGTTTCCAAACACTCTTGTGAGGCCTTGTCAAACTCATTCCCAAATATCCACTGACTGCACAACTCGCCTCCTCGGCTCGCAAGTTGTTCTGACACTGAAAGACTCTTCATGTAAATCAGTTATTTTTGATTGAAAGAGGCCACCAGCATTCCATTGCAAGACACACGTACCAACCGGATGAGATTAGGATAGCAGCTAGAGAAGCAGACGAAACTGTAGACCAATTAGCCGTATAGAACGTTGCCCAAGTTGCATCAATAGAAGGTAGGTCTAAATCTGCTGACAGTTAAGCTCTTGAAAGGGGGGAAGAGGGCGCGTTCTTGAAGATGTCCTGTGGTGTCCATCTTGTCTTTGTTCCAAATTGCGATGCTACAGAGGGAATGAAGCTTACTAGATAGATGAAGTGGTATTCGGACAGTGAAAGACTTTATCTAAATCAGTTCTTTTTGATTGAAAGAGGCCACTAGAATTCCATTGCCAGGCACGCTGCCCAATCGGAGGAGATTAGGAAAGCGGTCAATACTGTAGACCAGTTAGCCGTATAGAACGTTGCCCAAGTTGCGTCAATAGAAGGTAGGTCTACATCTGCTGACAGTTAAGCTCTTGAAAGAGGGAAAGAGGGCGCGTTCTTGAGGATGTCCTGTTGTGTCCAGATTGTTCTTTTTCAAAATGGCGGTGCTACAGTGGAAATGAAGCTTACTAGATAGATGAAGTGGTATACTTTGGGTGACGTCATATTTTGACATTATTGCGTTTAAAAGTATTTTGGTCTAGTGGCATTTGGGAACAACCCGTCATGAATGTAGAAAAATTTAACATATAATTTTTACAACATAGCATATAATTTTTACAACATAGCATATAATTTTTACAACATAGCATATAAATTTTGTAACATTACATAAAATTTTTACAACATAATAATTAATACTTTTCCTTCTTTTAGGATATGCAGTGCTTATATTTGATCTTTGTTCTTATTTTCATCTTAGAAGGTACGAAACAAGGTAAATTTAGATATCAGTTATTAAAACTGTATCATTGAAATATGTAAAAGATTTATATAAGTTTTTTTTAAAAATCGTATTTAAGCATTTCAAGTCAAATTAACAATCTCATTTAACTTCAATAGCTCAAATTTTATTTAAATATCCTCGATATTTATATAATCATTTTCAAGTAAAATTCATTTTCTGTAAATCCCAAAAATTGCAATGAAGAATTTTCATATAATTATTGCAACTATCCTAATTGAGATAAAGACAAGAATTACCATCATTACTCAACATTAAGTAAGTATTTTGTTTTCCTTCTGATAAGAAACCAAATAGATTTAGTTTGTTGCTCTACGGTCATTCTTCGGACACTTTAGGCTAGTTAGACCGGGACCTACAGTTTAACGTGGATTCTGAACCACTAATAAACATCCATGCCACTGCCAGGATTCGAACAAGGAGCCTTTTTCCAGAGAGCTAGCCAATTGGCCGTCAAACCGTTGAAAGGAAATATGATCAAAGAAAAAGATAATTTTAAAATTGTTTCCTGAAATTTAAATTTTTCTAAAAAAATTGTTAAAGTATATAGTTATTTATAATTATTTGTTTTTTTTCTTTATTTTTTTTTTATTAAAAATCATCAACTAAACTTGGTTAAAAATATTATTCATCTTGAAGGACTTGAACCCACAGCGTGAATGAAACCCAGATAATTTATTACAAAACCCTATTTAAATTTTGAGAGTTTAAACAAAAATACAATATCAAAATGTTTAAAAAAAAATTTAGGTCTAAAATTGCAAATGGTTCACAATATTTGAGGTGGCGTTGTTAAAAAGTTCATTGAAAAAATTTGCTCTTTCAAAAAATAGTTTAAACTTTATTAAAGAGAGAATTGTAAGATAATTTGTCAATGATTTATTTTGAAAATTGAATTAGAAAACCAGAAGGTTTTTAAGTTGTTTTAGAGGTACAAATATAGTTCCTGAAATTGGGATACTTTGAAAATTTAATTTTTTTTAATATTGTTTACATGGTTTGGAAGAATATGTCCTGTTCGGTGATAATATTATTTCGGGCTTACTACTACGTACAAAAAGTAAGACTAGTTATCGATTTAAATTTTCCGGGCATATGGTATTTTAATTTTATTTTCTTTCATAGGTTGTTAGCACTGTAATTGACATCTGTATGAAATTTCACGATAAGATCTTCATTAGTGTTTCAGTTACGCTTGATTTTTGTAAAATGCTAAAACTGATTCCGGCGACTTTTGAAAATGCCTGAACTACTCTGCCCTCCAAAAGTTAAAGAACAACATGTTTTTAAACGGACAGTAAAAAAAACTACTGTTATCACCTTTTTTTATAGAAAAGAGCGGATATATATGAGTGAGACAAAAATATGCAAATATAAGGTTTTCGTAATTACGCATGTAACTTTTGTTGATTTACAACTTTTGTCAGCAGATTCGTTGACGATAGGCAGTGGGGTCCCGCAAAGTTTGAGAGAAGCTGATTGCCCGATTCGTTAATGTGGGGGTCGGTCAAATGGATGGATATGGGGTTGTCGCAGGATGCTGCTGCAAGGCGTCTTATTGTGCCACGCAATGGGTCAATGTGGTCCACCGTCTGTTGAATTAATTTCAAACCGAAGTGTCTGTGTACAGAAGACTTGTTCCAGGACGACCACGAGCTACAACACCTGCAGAAGACCGTTTTATAGCTCGCTCGGCCCGAAGGAGAAGAAGCATTTTTGCGCCGCAACTTGTTGCAGACCACTCTGTAGCATCAGGGAGAAGAATATCCGCTAATACAGTGCGAAGTAGTCTTCACAATTAAAGTTTCTTTGCAAGGTGACCAGTTGTGCGTGCCCCACTCAGCGGACGAGAGAGAAGGCCCCGCTTATCTTGGCAAGAGAACTCGTTTCCTGGACCAGACAACGATGGGCTCCTGTACTCTTTACAGACGAGTCTAGATTCACACTGGAGAGCGATTTAGGACTGCTGATATGGAGGTAACAAAGCACCAGATAAAATCAGTCCAACACTGTTGAAAGACACAGTTACCGAGGTAATGGAATATTGGTTGGGGTAGGGATCTCACTCGGTGGTTACACTGACCTGTATGTGTTCTATGGAGGAACTGTGACTCGTTTGAGATGTCGGGAAGAGATCCTTAATCGATATGTCCACCCATATGCCGATGCAATTGTCAATTTTTTAATTTTGATGGATGATAATGCACGAAATCACCGAGCTGTGGTTGTTGAGGAATATGTTGAGGGTTTTGGTTTGGAGCGAATGGAAAGGTCAGCTTAATCTCCAGACCTGAATCCGTTAGAGCATCTTTGGGAATATCTTTTAGACAGGTTGCTGCTTCAAGTCCTTCTCCAAGGTCTTTAGGAGAGGTAGAACAAATCTTACTTCGTGTCTGGTCTTCATTTCCCATTTCGGTAACCGGCATTCGGCATTTGGGCATAACCCTTATTAAAATTTATTTTTGTTGTGTTTATATGAAATTTTAAAACATAAAACTGTGATTATTATTTTTTTTAAGAATGGACTTTTCCAGCGAGATTGCATTTTTTTATGGTAAATCATTTTTGCGCTTTTCTTATGTAAACTTCTATGTTGCAGTCAATACAGAATTGTTGTCTGCCTATGCCATTCAAATTGGATGTTTATACTTTCATTCCTTTGCAAATTAAGCACAAAAAACCGGTTGTTCCTTAACTTTTGGAGGGCAATATAATTGAGCCAAAACTTGCGTTAAATGTTTTTTGTAGAAACATATAGAATGTTGCAGAAGGCTTTCGGGGAGCATGTTTAGAAGTGGTAAAAACAGATTAAAAAAGACAGAGAACGCGTTGAAGACGGAGAGCCCTCTGGTCACCCATCGACCTCAACCGACGAAGCTCACGTCCAAAAAATTAAAGATTTGGTGCTTGAAAACCGTCGATTTACAATTAGAGACCATGCTGATGATGTTGGAATTTCAAAATTCCATTTTAAAACATGCTTTAGGCCTCAAACGCGTCAAATCTCGATTGACACTGAATACGCCAGCTCACACTGCGTTGATTTTTAGTGATAATTTCACCAAAAATAAACCCATATTGTTCCACAACCCCCGTGATTTAGCATTGTGCTACTTCTGGCCTTTCCCTAAACTCAAAAGACCACTCCGGGGACATCGCTTTGAGTCGATTGAGGAAACATTTCAAAAATCGCCGGAATCAGATTTATCATCTCACAAAATCAAGCGTTCCTCAAGCACTAGTGAATATTTTGACGTACAATTTCACACAAATGTCAAGGACAATACTAACAAACTAAAAAAAAAAAAAAAAAAAAAGTGAAATACCATATGCCCGGGAAATTTAAATTGAAAACTTTGGTCTCACTTTTTAGACACAGAAGTAATCATGATGGTAGTGCATAAAGATCTTAATTATTTCATGATTAATATTTTAATCATTTGCACTATATAAGATGATGATAGGGCAATACACGATTTACTGAAATAATATCTCATTATTTACTGTTTCAGCAAAAGGCCTGGGCCCGATGGTTTGTCCTAAGATGCCAATTGAAGGATGCGATAATCACGTTACCACATGCTGCCACAATAAACAATGCAAAAAAGGAGAAGTCTGTTGTTTTCAAGAGGAGGGATGTAAGACAGCATTGTGTGAACCCAGTAGAAAATGCAACGAACGGTGCAATTTTTTTGGACAAAGATACTTGTGAGGAATTTAAGAGAGCACCTAAAAATATAAGCAAAATTGCGATCAGCGCACTTCGAGCAGCGATGATGCTTTAGCCGATTTAAAAATCTACCAGTTCAAAAAAATTGTTAGAAATATGTATTGAAAGTAAATAAATGTTTCAATTTGCTATTAAAAAATGTCTTTAAATCTTTTTCCAAATTATATAAATTTTCAAGCGGAACACATTTCATCATTTTCCATACATATAAGATAATACATTTCGTTACCTACACGGATTAACAGGATTGGAACTAGATATTGCCAATCAAACTGACTTCTTTAGCATGCGTATTTAAACTCTAGGTAATGGCTACACGAACTCACTTAATAGTGTTGCAACGTTTCGGCTTATACTAGACCTGTAACGGCTTCAAGAAGAGGACCACTTTCAGCATCATGGGAACACTTTCAATTTTATTTACAAACATTTATATGTATGTACAAATACAGAACTAGGGGGCTTTGTGCAAAGGAATGAAAATTAAAAAAAAAAAAAAATTGGAACACAAGTGCAAGATTAAATAACATGTACAGTTCATTCCAAGGTCAGAGATTTTTTGTCTTCTCAAGTCAACACAGAATTTCAATACACGTGGTCTGTGGCAGACCTTAATTATCATACGACGTGATAATCCCGAGTGGACCACTTTGAAAACACACGGAAACGTCTGACCTGTTCTTCCATTTCACAGAAAAAGAGAAAAACAACACTCTTTGTCCAGTTCAAGTCAGCGAGAGAATTCTAATCTAACTATAGTTCTGCACAAAGCAAGACAACAGGAAGACACAATCTGGGGATGTCAATTTCGTTTATTTGGTTGTCAAACTTGTCACCATAACTACAAAGTGGTACGTCGATAATATTCCATACCTCGGTTTTCTAGATTTCCTGGCTTACGTGTAAAAAGTATAATATAAATTTTTCCTTTTGGATATCTTATTCTTAAAATGCGTTCGACTAGAAGGGTAACAGAAATTTTATATGAAGCTTTTCTAGTTTAGCGGATTGTTTTGTTGAGTTGAAACGATCATTGCTGTAGTTGTTAAGTGTCAGGTCACTTACAATGACGAATCAGATGTTGTGAGGGACGCACTGAATACAAGTGTTCATTGAATCAAGAAGGAGAGGGGGCAGCTTTCCTCGCTACTCATTGAAGTAGACATTTTCTCAGCTCTTGGTCTATCACAAGTCATGATAGAACAACTCATGGTGCATTCCTGTTCATTGAGTTTTACCCGTCTGTTTAAGTCGGTAGCTGTCTTTTTGAAGCTGTGTTTTGCGATGATGCAACCATTCCTGCAAACATTGTTGAATTACCTGAATTGTGTTCTATCTATCGATGGAAATGTCATGTAACTCTTTTATTTGATAATTCTGCTTCCTTAAGCCTAATTGAAAGCTCTCTCAAAAATAGTGGCAATTGCTCATATTGAATGCAAATTCTTATGTTAGATATTGCTATGTTCAAGAATGAGAAGGCGAGACACACTTAAATGAAAATCATGTACAAGATTTGGAATTTCATCCATCGTTGAAACATATCATGCTGATATTTAAAAGAAGACAGGAACTCTGGTCTCCAACTATTTATTTATTGGTTACTAATGTGTAAATGTTTTCATTTTGGATCAAATAAATGTAAGATCAATTTAGTTTTAAATCTCATTACAATTTTGTGCCTAAAGTGTGCACAAAATGACAGTAGAGCTAAAAACCAAACCAATCTAATACAACATACACTTTTTTATTGATATAAACTTTTGAATTTCTTTTAAACCATTAAAATAAAATATGAATAAAAGTAGCTTACTAAATATATTAATTTTTTATAAGATTTAATAATTATTTAAATAAATATTACATACTATGTAATTATTTAAAATCTTACTATTAATTTAGTAAAAGTTTTTTTTTTCATAGATTTTTTATTTTTTAATGTTTGCTAGTTCTTTTTCTTTAATCTTAGCATTGAAGTATTACGATCCTTGAGTAATTGCAAACGTAAGCATATTTCATAAATAAATATCACTTAAAAATTTCTGCTAAATTCTTTTTTTCTATATTAACATTCTATTAACATTCAAATGGGAAACAATGATGTTCATTAATGTAATATTTCGCAAGCGAACTTTTTGCGAAATGAAACGCATGCATCACGGAAGTATAAATCAATTTCATTGCATTCATTATAATTTTTTTGTTTAATTACCTTGTCAATAAATACGTAGTGTGATTGTATGAATGAATCAATTTATTTAAAATATTTTCTGAATGACAACGAAGGAGCTGAAGCTTGGAGCACTAATAGTAAGATAGCGATTTCTTCAATTTCTGTAGATTAAGTTTTTTAAAACAGTAATTAACTTTGATCTGAAGTTAAACCAAATTTAAATAATTATTTAATTACATAAATGAAATTTTTATACTATATTGTATATAGAGAGTGTAACACAATTCTTGATCTTGTTTGATCATTTAATTGTCCTGTTGTGTCTAGATTGTTCTTGTTCCAAATTAGGATGCTACAGTGGGAATGAAGCTTACTAGATAGATGAAGTGGTGTTCTGACACTGAAAGTCTTCAGGTAAATCAGTTCTTTTTGATTGCAAAAAGCCCCAAGGATTCCATTGTCAGACACGCTGGCCATCCGGAGGAGATTAGGATAGCAGCTAGAGAACCACTCGAAACTGTAGACCAGTTAGTCGTATAGAACATTGCTCAAGTTGCATCAATAGAAGGTAGGTCTGCATCTGCTGACAGTTAAGCTCTTGAAAGAGGGGAAGAGGGCGCGTTCTTGAAGATGTCCTGCTGTGTCCAGATTGTGCTTGTTCCAAATTACGGTGCGACAGTGGGAATGATGCTGACTAGATAGAGGAAGTTGTATGAATGTAAAAATATTTAGCATATAATTTGTACAACATAGCATATACTTTGTACAACATAGCATATAATTTGTACAACATAGCATATAATTTTTATAACACTACATAAAATTTTTTCAACATAGTATTTAATACTTTTCTTTTTTTTAGGATATGCAGTACCTACATTTGATCTTTGTTCTTATTCTCCTATTAGAAGGAGAAAAAAAAGGTAAATTTAGATATAAGTTATTAAAACTGTATCATTGAAATATGATAAGTTTTTTTAAACATCACAATTAAACATTTCAAGTCAAATTAACCTGCTCATTTAACCTCAGTAGCTCAAGTTTTATTAAAATATCCTCGGTATTTATATTATCATTTGTAAATTTACCATAAGTTCTGTAAATCCTAAAAATTACAATGAAGAATTTTCACATTATTATTGCAACTATCCTAGAATGTTGAATACATGAATTACTAATTGAGATGAAGACATGAATTAACATCATTATTCAGCATTAAGTAAGTAATTTTTTTTGTTTGTGATAAGAAACCAAATAGATTTGGTTTGGTTCGTCGCTCTATGGTCATTTCATTTGCTCACTTTAGGCTAGTTAGACCGGCACCTACTGTTTAACGTGGATTCTGAACCACTAACAAGCTTCCATGCCACCGCCAGGAGTCGAACAAGAAGCCTGTGATAACAAAGGCCAGAAAGCTAGCCAACTGTCCATCAGTTAACAGAAAGCAAATATGATCAAAGGAAAAAATAATTTTAAAATTGTTTCCTGAAATTTAAATTTTTCTAAAAAAAATTGATAAGCGGTTTTGTAGGATTCCCAAAATTATAATATCATCATCATCGGCGTAACAACCCCATTGTGGGCCAAAGTCTTCTACCTACTGACAGAATTTGAGAAAGGAGATGCTTACTTTTTTCGGGATAGGATTATCTGCCCTAAGACCAACAGTCATTTTAGGCAAGGTCATACGATTTAAAGTGGATTCTGAACCACTACAAGCATCCATGTAACCCCGAGACTCGAACCCGAAACTTGGGGCACCCAGCGTTAGCCATTCGGCTATAAGGCTATTTCTGTTATATAATCATAATGGTCGAAAATAATTTAATGATCTGTTATATAATTTAACTTCGAAAAAACAAAATAGTAATAAATAATAAGCATAAAATTAAACCTAATGTAATTTATTTTTAAAGAATTTAATTATAATTAATATAATTCTCATACTTTACTACCTAATTATTTGATATAATGAAAATCAAGTAAAACCTTAATTTTTTTTTATTTAAAGTTATTTATAATTATTTTTTTCCCTTTATTACCTTTTTTATTAAAAATATGAATTTAAACTT
Source organism: Caerostris darwini (assembly GCA_021605075.1). NCBI lineage: Eukaryota > Metazoa > Arthropoda > Arachnida > Araneae > Araneidae > Caerostris > Caerostris darwini. The sequence goes on along the minus strand of BPLQ01009086.1, from coordinate 252,171 downwards.
CGTTAAAAAGATTATTCACCTTGCAGGACTTGAACCCGAAGAACACAGAAGCAGAGCGCTTGTCACTCGACCATCAGGACTCTAAATTATAAATTAGATGGAAATATTCATTCTGTTAAAAAAATTCAATTAGATATTTAATTTCAAAACCCTATTTAAGTTTTGGAAGCTTAAACTGAATACAATATCAAACTTTAAAAAAAAATCTAGTTTTAAAGTAGCCAATGATTCACAATATTTCAGATGGAGTTCTTAATATAGTTCACTGGACAAAATTGCTTCTTAAAAAATGGCACAGATTTAATTTTATTAAACAGAGAATTGCAAGATAATTTGCCAGGGATTTATTTTGAAAATGGAATTAGAAAACCAGAAGGTTTTTAAGGTTTCTTAGAGGTACAAATATAGTTCCTGAAATTGGGATACTTTGAAAACTTTAGTTTTTTTAATGTTGTTTACATGGTTTTGAAGAATATGTCCTGTTCGGTGATAATATTATTCCGGGCTTACTACTACGTCCAAAAAGTAAGACCCGTTTTCAATTTAAATTTTCCGGCCATATGTTATTTTAATTTTCTTCTCTTTTTAGGGTGTTGGCACTGTTCTTGACGCATGTGTGAAATTTTACGTTAAAATATTCATTAGTGTTTCATTTACGCTTAGTTTTGTAAAATGCTAAAACAGATTCCAGCGACTTTTGAAATGCCTGAATTACATTGCCCTCTAAAAGTTAAGGGACATGTTTTTTTTCGAAATTCACATTAAAAAAATGAAACTAACAATATAATTTATTGTTTATATAAATGATAAAAACGAACTTTATGCAAATTTATACAACAACGAGAGCTATCACTTTTTTTTACAGAAAAGAGCAGATATATAAGAGTAAAAGAAAAATATGCAAATATAAGGCCTTCGTAATTACGTGTGTAACTTTTGTTGATTTACAACTTTTGTTAGCATATTCGTTGCCAATAGGGTCTATATTCGTCATATTCGTCTTCGTAGCTAATAGAGTTGTCTGAAAGAAGTCGATTGTCCGATCCGTTAAAGTGGCGGTCGGTCGGATGGATGGAAATGGGGTTGTCCCAGGCTGATGCTGCTAGTGTCATATTATGTCACGCAATGTGTTCCACCGTCTCTGGAATTAATATCAAACCGAAGTTTCTGTGTCCAAAAGACTTGTTCCAGGTCAACCACGAGCTACAACACCTGCAGAAGACCGTTTTATAGCTCTATCGGCCCGAAGGAGAAGAAGCATTTTTGTGCGGCAACTTGTTGCAGACTACTCTGCAGCATCTGGGAGAAAAATATCCGCTAGTATGGTACGAAGGAGTCGATTGAGAAGACATTTCAAAAATCGCCAGAATGAGTTTTAGCATCACACAAAACCTAGCATACCTCAAGCACTAATGATAAAATTTCACCGACATGTCACGGACAGTGCCAAGAAACTAAAAAAGAAAAAAAAAAAGGAAATATCAAATGCCCGGGAAATTTAAATTTTAAACTGGTCTCCCTTTTTGGACACAGTAGTAATCATGATGATAGTGCATAAAGATTTTAATTATATCACGATTAATATTTTAATCATTTGCTAATCATCTATTGCACTATATAAGATGATGATAAGGCAATACACGATTTACTGAAATAATATCTCATTATTTCCTGTTTCAGCAAAAGTCCAGGGCTCGAAGGTTTGTCCTAAACAGCCAATTGAAGGATGCCCAAATCACGTTACCTTATGCTGCGACACTAACGAATGCGAAAAAGGAGAAGTCTGTTGTTTTCAAGAGGAGGGATGCAAGACAGCATGTATGAAACCAGTAAAAAATGGAGAGAACGGTGCAATATTTTTGGACAAAAATACTTGTGAGGACTTTAAGAAAGCACCTAAAAATATAAGCAAAGTTGATATCAAAGCGCATCGATCAGCGATGATACTTTAGCCGATTTAAAAATCTACCAGTTCAAAAAAAAAAAAAAAAAAAATTGTTGGAATTATGTATTCAAACTAAATAAATGTTTCAATTTGCTATTAAAAAATGTCTTTAAATCCTTTTTCCAAATTATATAAATTTTCAAGAAAAATACATTTCATCATTTTCCATATATATAAGATAATCCGTTTCCTACATGGATTAATAGGATTAGAAGTAGATATTGTCAATCAAACTGACTTCTTTAGCATGTGTATTTAAACTGTAGGTAATGGCTACACGAACTCACATAATAGTGTTGCAACGTCTCGGCTTATACTAGATCTATAACGGTAACGGACCAATACAATAGCTGCTTTTTTGAAGCTGTGTTTTGCGATGATGTATGCATTCCTGCAAAAATTGTTGAATTACCCGAATTGTGTGCTATCTGCCAGAACAGACATTCTTAAACAAGTTCCGACAATGAAATGGTGCCGCTAATCTACGTATACTCGCAGGATGGCCAAATGATTTAAAATATTAATAAAACACAATTAAACAAAATACGAAATTAATACCAAAACAAACAAACTAATAAATTTTACTTTTAATGAATACTTAACCACAATGTTTACACTTAAATTTAGGATATCAACATTATTTTAATTTGGCACACAAAACTAACTAATCACAGAACTAATTACTACTAGAACTAATTACAAATATTTACAGAGAAATAATCATATTGAACGCAATAAAATTTTCACTTACTAAAATTGCGACTTGTGACGCAGCTAATTTTTCCCATACTTTAAAAGAAATATATCCCAGGTAGGTATATTAACAGTGATCTCAGGAAAATTACGAAGTGTAATCGCGGCAAAACGTAGATTAACCCAGATTATCATCGCAGCATCTTTTAAAACGCAGCATATCTTAAACGCAGCAAAAATTTAGTAACCAGGCTTACGCCCTGTTCCAGACTGGTCTTCTCCCGGTCTTTTTTGTCTCGACTGACCTCATCGTGGGTCCGGGAGGTGGCGTCAGCTGAATTCATTGAAAAGGAAATATACCTTGCCCAAACAAATTAGGACAATTAAAAGTTATCAACACTATATATCGATGGAAATGTCACGTGAATCTTGTATTTTACAATTCTGCTTCCTTAAGCGTAATTGAACGTTCTCTCTCAAATAGTGGCAATTGCTCATATTGAATGCAAATTCTTATGCTAGATATTGCTATGTTCAAGAATGAGAAAGCGAGACACACTTAAATGAAAATTATCTACAAGATTTGGAATTCCATCCATCGTTGAAACATATCATGCTGATATTTAAAAGAGGACAGGAACTAAGGTCACAAAATATTTATTTATTGGTAACCATTGTTTCAATATTTGCATTTTGGATTAAAAGGATCAAATAAATGTAAGATCATTTTAGTTTTAAATCTCATTACAATTTTGTGCTTAAAGTGTGCACAAAATGACAGTAGAGCTAAAAACCAAACCAATCTAATACAACATGCAATTTTTTATTGATATAAACTTTTGAATTTGTTTTAAATCATTAAAATTCAGTAAATAATTCAGTAAAAGTGGTTTTTTTTTAGATTTTTTATTTTGTAATTGCTTATTCTTTCTTTTTCTTTAATCTTAGCATTGAAGTATTACTATCCTTGAGTAATTGCAAACGTAAGCGTATTATTAAATTAATAAATATCATTTGTAAATTCGTGCTAATTTCTTTTTTTTTACAGTACAAATATTAACATACTATTAACATTCAAATGGAAAACAATGATGTTCATTAATGTAATATTTCTCAAGCGAAATTTTTGCGAAATGAAACGCATACATCACAGAAGTATAAATAAATTCATTGCGTTAACTATAATTTTTTTTCTTTATTACTTTGTCAATAAATACGTAGTTCGATTGTACAAATGAATAAATTTATTTGAAATATTTTCTGAATGACAACGAAGGAGATGTAGCTTGGAGCACTGATAGTAAGATAGCGATTTCTTCAATTTCTGTAGAATAAGGTTTTTAAAACAGTAATTGACTTTGGTCTGAAGTTAACCCAAATTTAAATAATTAATTAATTACTTAAACGAAATTTTTGTACAATTTGCGATCATTGAAATGATATTTTAAGTGTAAATATTTATCTTTTAACTGATCAGATCAAAAGTTACATTAAGTCATCATGCCTTTTAAGTTATTAGAACTGGGAAGTTTCGTAGTGTATTTTAAAATTTCAAGGGTTGTTGCATTTAATTCATTAATTTAATTTTATAAAGTCCATTTTTGCCTATATTTGGTCAAACAACTATAATTCATAATTACTGGTTGTAGTCTATATGATAGAATAGAGATAATATATAATTTTTAGAATAGTATAGCAATTTGGAGCATCTTGATTGGAGCTCTTGCCCATTCTTGCAAGTATATCAGCTTGTTCGTTTCCAAAAACTCTTGTAAGGCCTTGTCACATTTATGCCCAAATATCCACTATCTGCACAACACGCCTCCTCTTTAAAGCCACCTTTCGCAAGTTGTTCTGATACTGAAAGAATTCATGTAAATCAGTTCTTTTTAATTTAAACAGGCTGCCAGCATTCCATTGTAAGACACAGAGACCAACCGGATGAGATATGTATAGCTGCTAAAGATCTTGCCGAAACTGTAGGAATGAAGCTTACTAGATAGATAATGTGGTATTCTGACACTGAAAGACTTTATATAAATCAGTTCTTTTTGATTGAAAGAAGCCACCAGCATTCTAGTGCCAGACATGCAGGCCAACCGGATGAGATTAGGATAGCAGCTACAGTAGCAGTCGAAACTGTAGACCAGTTATCCGTATAGAACGTTGCCCAATTTGCACCTACATCTGCTGATAGTTAAGCTCTTTGAAAGAGGGGAAGATGGCGCGTTCTTGAAAATGGCCTGTTCTGTCATTGTTCATTTTAAAAATTGTGGTGCTACAGTGGGAATGCAGCTTAGTAGACAGATGAAGTTTTTTATTTTGGGTGACGTCGTATTTTGACATTATTGAAAGCATTTTGGACTAGTGGCATTTGGGAACAACCCGTGTTAGCATTTGCTATGAATGTAGAAATATTTAGCATATAATTTTTACAGCATAACATATAATTTTTATAACATTACATAAAATTTTTATAACATAGTAATTAATACTTTTCTTTTTTAAGGATATGCAGTACCTATAATTGATCTTTGTTCTTTTTCTCATCTTAGAAGGAACAAAACAAGGTAAATTTAGATATCAGTTATTAAAACTGTATCATTGAAATATGTAAAAGATTTATATACGTTTTTTTTTGTCCTTGTGATAAGAAAACAAATAGGTTTGGTTTGGTTTGCCGCTCTACGGCATGCCAACCGTCTATTTACAGTTAGAAACTTTACTGATGATGTAGGAATTTTAAAAGATGTTTTTGATCTCAAACATGTCAAATCTCGATTGGTATCGAAAACATTGAATGTGGCCAGCTCACACTGCATTGAACCTTCGTGACTTTCCCCGAAAATTAAACCCATATCATTCCACAACCCCCGTAATCCCCTGATTTAGCGTCGTGATACTTCTGCCTATTCCTTAAATTCAAAAGATCACTCCAAAAGACCACGTTTTGAGTCGATTGACGAGACATTTCAAAAATCGCTGGAATCAGTTTTAGCATCTCACAAAACCAAGCGTACCTCAAGCACTAATGAATATTTTGACGTAAAATTTCACACAGATGTCAAGGATAGTGCTAACAACGTAAAAAAAGAACACAAAAGTGAAATATCATATGCCCGGGAAATTTAAATGGAAAGCTGGTCTCCCTTTTTGGACACAGTAGCAATCATGATGATAGTGTATAAAGATTTTAATTATATCATGATTAATATTTAAATCATATATTGCACTATATAAGATGATGATAGGGAAATACACGATTTACTGAAGTAAGATCTCATTATTTACTGTTTCAGCAAAAGTCCAGGGCATGATGGTTTGTCCTAAAATGCCAACTGAAGGATGCGCAAATCTCGTTACCTCATGCTGCGACAGTAAAGAATGCAAAAAAGGAGAAGTCTGTTGTTTTCAAGAGGAGGGATGCAAGACAGCATGTGTGAAACCAGTAAAAGATGGAACGAACGGTACAATTTCTTTGGACAAAGATACTTGTGAGGATTTTAAGAGATCACCTAAAAATATGACCGCAAATTCTATCAAAGCACTTCTATCAGCGATGCAGCCTGAGCCGATGTAAACATTTACCAGTTCAAAAATAATTGTTGGAATTATGCATTAAAAGTAAATAAATGTTTCAATTTGTTATTAAAAAATGACTTTAAATCCTTTTCCAAATTATATAAATTTTCATGTGAAATACATTTCATCATTTTCCATACATGTAAGACAATCCATTTCGTTTGCTACATGGATTAATAGGATTGAAACTAGGTATTGTCAATCAAACTGGCTTCTTTAGCATGTGTATTCAAATTCTTCATGTGTATTTTAGGTTATGACTACAACGAACTCATTTAATAGTGTTGCAACGTTTCGGCTTATACTAGACCTATAACGGCTTCAAGAAGAGGGCCACTTTCAGCATCGTGGGAACACTTTCATTTTTATTTACAAACACTTATATGTATATACAAATTCAGAACTAGGGGTTTTTTATACAAAGGAATGAAATTTAAAAATATAAATTGGGTCACCAGTGCACGATTAAATAACATGTACAGTTCACTCCAAGGTCGAAGATTTTTAGTCTTCACTAGTCAACATATAATCTCAAAACACATGGTCTGCAGCAGACCTTAATTATCATACGGGTGATAATCCCGAGGGGACCAATTTGAAAGCAGATGGGAACTCTGGCCTGTTTTGCCGTTTCACAGTAGGAGAGAAAAACAACGCTTTTTTTTCGACTCGTCGTAAAACTCTCACGCATATTCTATAAAAACCTCTCTTAAAGAAAATCCCCCAAGAAGGAGAAGGGGCAGCTTTCCTCACTACTCATTGAAGTACACATTTTCTCAGCTCATGGTCTATCCCCAGTCATGATAGAACAACTCATGGTGCATTCCTGCTCATTGAGTTTTACCCGTCTGTTTACGTCGGTAGTTGTCTTTTTGGAGCTGTGTTTTGCGATGATGCAACCATTCCTGCAAATATTGTTGAATTACCTGAATTGTGTTCTATCTATCGATGGAAATGTCATGTGAATCTTGTATTTGACAATTCTGCTTCCTTAAGCCAAATTGAAAGCTCTCTCTCAAACAGTGGCAATTGCTCATATTGAATGCAAATTCTTATGCTAGATATTGCTACGTTCAAGAATGAGAAGGCGAGACACACTTAAATGAAAATCATGTACTAGATTTGGAAATTCATCCATCGTTAAACATATCATGCTGATATTTAAAAAAAGACAGAAACTCTGGTCTCCATTTATTTATTTATTGGTTACTAATGTGTAAAACTTTGCATTTTGGATCAAAAGGATCAAATAAATGTAAGATCATTTTAGTTTTAAATCTCATTACAATTTTGTGCATAAAGTGTACACAAAATGTCAGTAGAGATAAAAACCAAGCCAATCTAATACAACGAACATTTTTTTATTGATATAAACTTTTGAATTTGTTTTAAACCATTAAAATAAAATATGAATAGTAGTGGGTTACTAAATATATTAATTTTTTATAAGATTTAATAATTATTTAAATGAATATTAACTACTATGTAATTATTTAAAATCTTAGAATTAATTCAGTAGAAGTTTTTTTTTCTAGATTGTTTTATTTTTTAGTGTTTGATCGTTCTTTTTCTTCAATCTTAGCATTGAAGTATTACTATCCTTGAGTAATTGCAAACGTAAGCGTATTTCGTAACTAAATAGCATTCGTAAAGTTGTGCTAATTTTTTTTTACGGTACAAATAAGTCTATTGACATTCAAATGGAAAACAATGATGTTGATTAATGTAATATTTCTCAAGCAAAATTTTTGCGAAATGAAACGCATACATCACGGAAGTATAAATCAATTTCATTGCGTTAATTATAATTTTTTTGTTGATTACTTTGTCAATAAAAACGTAGTGCGATTGTTCGAATGAATCAATTTATTCGAAATATTTTCTGAATGACAAAGAAGAAACTGAAGCGTGGATCACTGATAGTAAGATAGCGATTTCTTCAATTTCTGTAGATTACGGTTTTTAAAACAGTAATTAACTTTGGTCTGAAGTTAACCAAATTTTAAATAATTAATTAATTACATAAACGAAATTGTACAATTTTCAATCTTTACTGAATCATTTAATGGATATTTAAAGTGTAAATGTTTATCTTTTAATTGTTTAGATGTAAAGTTACAATCAGTCTGTATCCTGCTTTTTAAGTTATTAGAACTTGAAAATTTCGTAGTGTATCTTACAATTTCAAGGGTTGTTGCATTTAATTCTGCTTTTCATAATTTTCAAAGTCCATTTTAGTCTGTATTCGGACAAGCAACAATAATTTATAATTTCTGGTATAGTCTGTTTGATACACCCTTGATACTTATTTAGAATAGTATGATAATGTGGAGAATCTTGATTGAAAGAGTAGCCCTTGATTGGATCTCTAGTCCTTTCTTGCATGGAAATCAGCTTGTTCGTTTCCAAACACTCCTGTGAGGTCTTGTCAAACTCATGCCCAAATATTCACTGACTGCACAACGCGCCTCCTCTGTAAAGCCATCTTTCGCAAGTTGTTCTGACACTGAAAGATTCCATGTAAATCAGGACTTTTTAATTAAAACAGGCCACCAGATTTACATTGCAAAACACGCCGGGCCAACCAGATGAGACTAGGACAGCAGCTAAAGATCATGCCGAAACTGTAGACCAGTTAGCCTTATAGAAGGTTACCCAAGTTGCACAGCTCATTTCGTTATTATATTACATTGCGCACTTAAAAACGTTTATAACCGAGGTTTGGTTTTAGACACAAAATTGAACTTTAATTCTCATATCTCTAAAGTAGTTGCAAAAGCATCAGCTGCGAGTAAAAATTCAAAAGCCTAATTTCTCGTAAGAGTAGGCTAGCTATCAAACATAAGCTTCTGCACTATAAGTCGATTCTTTTACCAATTCTCACCTATGGTTGCCCCGTCTGGGCTTCCACCTTATTGAAAAAGTTCCAAAAGTTGCAAGGTTTCTAGAATAGACAGGTAGCTAGTATAGTTAAAGGCTTCGTGGTTTGTTAGACTCAAAAGGACGACTCAAACGGAAAAAAATCCATAAAGATCTTGATCTTAATCCGATAATGGATAACATATTCAAAATTTCAAACATTTTTCATGATAAATGCTTTCAGCTTCGCAATGAAGCTATTCGCACAATTCCTGTTTACGATTCTGGTGTCAGTAGCTCTAGAAAAATACCTAGCGCTCTCTACGATGCGACGTTTTAGTTTTCCCCGTCTAAAAAGAATTCGTGGGACTCAATGTGACCAAAATATCTCAATTACAAATCTTTTATTTGGCTCCTTAAACTTTTATTTATTGCTACGATGTGCAAAACTAACACAAATACTGGCTATCGTAATTTTTCTTATCTTAAAGGATATTTAAAATTCTTAAGAAGTTAATGTTTTCATTTCTAATGTATTTATCTTATATACTTAATTTAAATTGTTTTTATTTTTCATTAATTTACTGACCGTCCGTGGGGAAACATGTTACGGACTCCTTATTGTACCTGAGTGACTTAACTTACTACTTTCATTTTATTATTTAACTTAATAGCTTAAATTTCCTTTTATTTTTATCTAAATTCGCGGTGTAATTTCAATAATGTAAATTTTACCATATTAATGATTATGTGGAGGATTTCAGGGTATATTTACCCCATAGGTACGCCGAAACAGGTATGTCCGTTTCCGTTCCCCACAATAATGTATACATCTGCTGACAGTTAAGCTCTTGAAAGAGGGGAAGAGGGCGCGTTCTTGAAGATGTCCTGTTGTGTCCATCTTGTTTTTGTTAAATTTACGGTGCTACAGTGGACAACAGTGGAAATGAAGCTTACTAGATAGATGAAGTGGTATTCTGACTCTGGAAGACTTCATGTAAATCAGTTCTTTTTGATTGAAAGAGGCCACCAGCATGCCATTGCCATACACGCAGGCCAACCGGATGAGATTAGGATAGCAGCTAGAAATCAATCGAAACTGTAGACCAGTTAGCAATATATAACGTTGGCCCAATTTGCGTGTCCAATGAATCTTAATACTTTATGCGAGCGTTTTGCATAGACTATCAAATTTGACATCGAGATCCATTCGAGGGGACCTCAGTCATGCTTCACTGTATTCCAGCTGAGTGCTTAGCAACTCAACTGGTGAATTAACATATTAGCATTGCAATATATACTTTAATGAGGAAAAAAAGTGCTATAACAATCAAGAATGATCTGAATTAGACATAAAGAAACAGATGGTATACCTATATATATATATATAGATAAAGAAACGATTGAAATACGTGCTGGATTAAAAGTTTCATTCAGGTTGGTTTCCAAACACTCCTGTCAGGTCTTGTCGAACTCATGCCCAAATATCCACTGACTGCACAAGGCGCCTCCTCTGCAAATCCATCTTTCGCAAGTTGTTCTGACACAGAAAAACTTCAGGTAAATCAGTTCTTTTTAATTAAAACAGGCCACCTGCTTTACATTGCAAAACACGCTGGCCAACTGGATAAGATTAGGATATCAGCTAGAGATTCTGCAGAAACTGTAGACCAGTTAGCCTTATAAAACGTTACCCAAGCGGCACTGCTCATTTATCTAGTATACTACGTTGTGCACTTAAAGACTTTTATAAGTACCGAGGTTTGGTTTTAGACTCAAAATTGAACTTTAATTCTCATATCTCTAAAGTAGTTGCAAAAGCATCTGCTGCGAGTAAAAATTCAAAAGCCTAAGTAGGCCAGCGATCAAACATAAGCTGCTGCTCTATAAGGTGGTTCTTTGACAAATTCTTACCTATGGTCCCGTGGGCTTCCACTTCATTGAAAAAGTTCCAAAAGTTGCAACGTTTCCAGAATAGACAGGTAGCCAGTATAGTTAAAGCTTCGTGGTTTGTTAGACTCAAAATTACGAAAAACGGAAAAAAATCCATAAGGATCTTGATATTAATCCGATAATGGATTACATATTCAAAATTTCAAAAATGTTTCATTAAAAATGCTCCCAGATTCACAATGAAGCTATTCACACAATTCCTGTTTACGACTGTGATGCCAGTAGCTCTAGAAAAATACCTAGAGCTATCTACGATGCGATGTTTTAGTCCTTCCCCCGTCTAAAAAGAATTCGTGGGACTCAAAGTGAAAAAAATATCTAAATTGCAAATCTGAAATTTCTAATTAGCTCCTTAAACTTTCATTTCTTGCTACGATGAGCAAAATACTGGCTATCGTAATTTTTTTTATCTTAAAGGATATTTAAAATTCTTAAGAAGTTAATGTTTTCATTTCTAATGTATTTATGTTATATACTTAATTTAATTTGTTTTTATTTTTCATTAATTCACTGATCGTCCGTGGGGAAACATGTTACGGACTCCTTATTGTACCTGAGTGACTTAACTTACTACTTTCTTTTTATTATTTAATTTAATAGCTTAAATTTTCTCTATTTTTATCTAAATTCACGATGTAATTTCAATAATATAAATTTAACCTTATTAATAATGAGGTTTAGGATTTCAGGGTATATTTACTCCATAGGTACTCCGAAACAGGTATGTCCGTTTCCGTTTCCCTCAACAATGTATACATCTGCTGACAGTTAAGCTCTTGAAAGAGGAGAAGAGGGCGCGTTTTTGAAGATGTCCTGTTGTGTCCATCTTGTTTTCGTTCCAATTTACGGTGCTACAGTGGACAACAGTGGAAATGAAGCTTACTAGATAGATGGAGTGGTATTTTGACTCTGGAAGACTTCATGTAAATCAGTTCTTTTTGATTGAAGAGGCCACCAGCATTCCATTGCCAGACACGCAGGCCAACCGAATGAGATTAGAATAGCTGCTAGAGATCGAGTCCAAACTGTGGACCAGTTAGCCGTACAGAACGTTGCCCAAGTTGCATCAATAGATGTAGAAATGCCGACAGTTAAGATCTTGAAAGAGGGCGCGATCTTGAAGATGGCCTGTTATGTCCAGATTGTGTTTGTTCCAAATTACAGTGCTACTGCGGTAATGAAGCTTACCAGATAGATGAAGTTGTAGACTTTGGGTGACGTCACATTTTGACATTGTTGCGTTTAAAAGTATTTTGGACTAGTGGCATTCGGGTACAACCCGTTATGAATGTAGAAATATTTAGCATTTAATTTTTACAGCATAGGATATAGTTTTTATAACATTACATAAAATTTTTGCAATATAGTAATTAATACTTTTAATTTTTTTAGGATATGCAGTACCTATATGTGATCTTTGTTCTTATTTTCTTCTTAGAAGGTACAAAACAAGGTAAATTTAGATATCAGTTATTAAAACTGTATCATTGAAATATGTAAAAGATTTATATCCGTTTTTTTAATCATCATAATTAAGCATTTCAAGCCAAATTATTTGTTTCCTGTAATTTAAATTCTTCAAAAAAAATTGTTAAGCGGTTTTGAAGGATTCCCAAAATTATAATTTCATTATCATCGGCGCAACAACCCCAATGTGATCCAGGGTTGTCTGCCTACTGGCAGAGTTTGTGAAAGGAGATGATTTATTTTTATGGGATAGGATTATCCTCCCTAAGCCCAACAGACATATTATTCTGGGGCCTTGATTTAAAGTGGACTCTGTACCCTACGAGCATCCCTGTAACCCCGTGACTCGAACACGAAATCTAGACAGCGAGCGCTAGCCATTCGGATATAAAGGCCATTTCTGCTATATACCGTATATTTATTTAACTTCGAAAAATTAAAATAATAAGAAATAATAAGTATAAATTTAAACCTAATACAATTTATTTTTGAAAGCATTTAATTATAATTAATATAATTCTCATGTTTTACTGTCTAATTATTTATTATAATGAAAATCAAGTAAAACCTTATAGTTATTTATTAATATTTGGTTTTTTCCTGCATTTGCTTTTTATTAAAAATCATGAAACTAAACTTGATTAAAAATTTTATTCACTTTGAAGGACTTGAACCGGAAGCCTGAAGAGCCGAAAACCAGAGCGCTAGTCACTCGGCCAACAGTGCTCTAATTTATAAATTAGATGGAAATATTCCTTCTGTTAAAAAAATTCAATCAGATATTTAATTTCAAAACTCTATTTAAATTTTGGAAGCTTAAACAGTATAAAATATCAAGTTTAAAAAAAAATCTAATCTAATTTGCCAATGATTTATTTTGAAAATTGAATTAGGAAACCAGAAGGTTTTTAAGGTTTTTTAGAGGTACAAATATAGTTCCTGAAATTGGGATACTTTGAAAACTTTAGTTTTTTTTTAATGTTGTTTACATGGTTTTGAAGAATATGTACTGTTCGGTGATAATATTATTCCGGGCTTACTACTACGTCCAAAAAGTAAGACCCGTTTTCAATTTAAATTTTCCGGGCATATGTTATTTTAATTTTCTTCTTTTTTTAGGGTTGTTGCACTGTTCTTGACATATGTGCGCAATTTTACGTTAAAATATTCATTTTCAGTTACGCTTAGTTTTGTGACATGCTAAAACAGATTCCGGCGACTTTTGAAATGCCTGAACTACTCTGCCCTCCAAAAGTTAAAGAACAAAATGTTTTTCGAAGCTCACCATAAAAGAAATGACAGTAACAATAAAATTTATAGTTTAGGTAAATGATAAAAACGAACTTTTAGCAAATTTATGCAACTACGAGAGCTATCACTCTTTTTTTATAGAAAAGAGCAGATATTTATGAGTAAGAGAAAAATATGCAAATATAAGGCTTTCGTAATTACGCGTGTAACTTTTGTTGATGTACAACTTTTGTTAGTAGATTCGTTGACAATAGGCAGTGGGGTCCCGCTACATCTGAGAGAAGCCGATTGCCAGATTCGTTAAGGTGGCGGGCTGTCTCACGGATGGAAATGGGGTTGTCCCATGATGATGATGCTAGGCACCTTATTATGTCACGCACTGTGATCAGATCAACCACGAGCTACAACACCTGCAGAAGACCGTTTTATAGCTCTCTTCGGACAGAAGGAGAAGAAGCATTTTTGTGCCGCAACTTGTTGCAGACCACTCTGTAGCATCAGGGTGAAGAATATCCACTAGTACGGTGTCTTCACAATTAAAGTCCCTATGCAAGGAGACCAGTTGTGCGTTCCCCCCTCAACGGACGACAAAGAAGGGCCCAGTTTATCTTGGCAAGATAACACGTTTCCAGGACCAGACAACAATGGGCTCCTGTACTCTTTACAGACGAGTCCAGATTCACAATGGAAGAGCTATTGAAGAAGTCTGCTGATCTAGAGGGAACAAAACACCAGATACCATCAATCGAACACTGTTGAAAGACACAGTTCCCTTGGTGGTAGAATAATGGTTTTGGCAGGTATCTCACTCTGTGGTTAAACTGACCTGCCAGGGAGGAATTGTGACTGATTTGAGATATCTGGATGAGTTCCTTCAACCATATGTCCGCGTAAATACCGGTGAAATGGCCAATTTTTTCATTCTGATGGATGTTAATGCACGACCTCACCGAGCTGTAGTTGTTGAGGATTATCTTCAGGGTATTATTTTGGAGAAATGTAGTAGGCAGCTCGATCTCCAGACTTGAATCCGATACAGGATCTTTGGGACTATCTTGTTGGTTGTTGCTTTAAGTCCTACTCTATGTCTTTAGGAGGCCAGTAACAAAGCCTACTCCGTGTCTGGTCTTCTCTTCCCATTTCGGTAACCAGCAACTTAATTGACAGCATCGAAAGTCGATGCCGGAAAGGCATTCAATCTAGGGGTGGGCATATCGCTTATTAAAACGCATTTTTGTTATGTTTCTATGACAATATACCACATAAAACTGTGATTAATATTTTTCCCGAGAATGGACATTTCCAGCGAGATTGTTTTTTTTTGTTGTAAATCATTTCTGCGTTTTTCTTATGTAAGCTTCTGTGTTGCAGTCAATACATAACCGTTTTGTCCACATGTAATCTAAATGTGGTCTTTCTACATTCATTCATTTGCAAATTAGGCACAAAAAAACCCGGTTATTCCTTTATTCCTTAACTTTTAAAGATCAGTATAATTGAGCAAGAACTTGCGTTAAATTTTATTTGAAGAAACGTATAGAATGTCACAGAAATCAAACGGTGAGCATTCTTATATCGGAATGAAATGTTTAGAAGTGGTAAAAACTGTTCAAAGAAGGCAGAGAACACGTTGAAGACGAAAGCCCTCAATCTCAACCGACGAAGTTCACATCCGAAGAATTAAAGATTTGGTGCTTGCAAACCGTTGATTTACAACTAGAGACCTTGCTGATAATGTTGGAATTTCAAAATTCGATTTCAAAAGATGTTTTGGGCCTCAAACACGTCACCAAAAACACTGAATGCTCCAGTTCACGCTGCATTGTTTCTTCGTGACTTTTTCGCCAAAAATGAAATCCATATCATTGCAAAACCACCGTATTCGCCTGATTTAGCATCGTGCTACTTCTGGCTGTTCATTAAACTCAAAATACCACTCCGGGGACATCGTTTTGAGTCCATTTGAAGAGACATTTCAAAAATCTCCGGAATCATTTTTAGTATCTCACAAAACCAACCATACCTCAAGCACTAAGGAATATTTTGGCGTAAAATTTCACAAAGATGCCACGGACAGTGCCAACAAAAAAAAAAAAAAAAAAGTGAAATACCATATGCCTGGGAAATTTAAATTTTGAACTGGTCACCCTTTTTGGACACAGTAGTAATCCTGATGATATTGTATAAAGATTTTAATTATATCATGATTAACATTTTAATTATTTGCTAATCATCTATTGCGCTATATAAGATGATGATAGGGTAATACACGATTTACTGAAATAATATCTCATTATTTTCTGTTTCAGCAAAAGGCCTGGGCCCGATGGTTTGTCCTAAAATGCCAACTGAAGGATGCGAAAATCACGTTACCACATGCTGCCACAATAAACAATGCAAAAAGGAGAAGTCTGTTGTTTTCAAGAGGAGGGATGCAAGACAGCATGTGTGAAACCAGTAAAAGATGGAACGAACGGTGCGATTTTTTTGGACAAAGATACTTGTGAGGAATTTATGAGAGCACCTAAAAATATAAGCAAAGTTGTGATCAGCGCACTTCGAGCAGCGATGATGCTTTAGGCGATTTAAAATTATACCAGTTCAAAAAAATTGTTAGAATATGTATTCAAAGTAAATAAATGTTTCAATTAGCTATTAAAAAATGTCTTTAAATCCTTTTCCAAATTATATAAATTTTCAAGCGGAACACATTTCATCATTTTCCATACCTATAAGATAATTCATTTAGTTTCCTACATGGATTAATAGGATTGGAATTAGATATTGCCAATCAAATTGACTTCTTTAGCATGTGTATTTAAACTCTAAGTACTAAACGTATAACGGTTTCAAGAAGAGGGCCACTTTCAGCATCATGGGAACACTTTATTTTTATTTACAAACACTGATATGTATATACAAATACAGAACAAGGGGTTTTATACAAAGGAATGAAAATTAAAAATATAATTTGGATCGCAAGTGCACTATTAAATAACATGTACAGTTCACTCCAAGGTCGGAGATTTTTAGTCTTCTCTAGTCAACATAAAATCTCAAAACGCGTGGTCTGCGACAGAACTTAATTATCATACGACATGATAATCCCGAGGGGCTCTACTTTGAAATCAGATGGAAACTCTTGCCTGTTCTGCAATTTCACAGAAAAAGAGAAAAAGCAACACTCTTTGTCGAGTTCAAATCAGCGAGAGAATTCTAATCTAATCATAGTTCTGCGCAAAGCAAGACAACAGGAAGACACAATCTGGGATGTCGATTACATTTATTTGGTTATCAACCTTGTCACCAGAACTACAAAACGGTAGGCCGATAATATTCTATACCTCGGTTTGCAGCATTTTCCAGATTTCCTGGCTTGCGTGTAAAAAGTATAATATAAATTTTTCCTTTTTTATATCTTATTCTTTAAATGCGTTCGACTAGAAGGGTAACAGAAATTTTATATGAACTTTTTCTAGTTTAGCGGATCGTTTTGGGGAGTGAAACGGTCATTGATGTAGTTGTTAAGCGTCAGGTCCCTCACTTATAACGACGAATCAGATGTTGTGAGAGACGCACTGACTACAACTGTTCATTCAGTTTTGCCTTCTGTTTAAGTCGATAGCTGCCTTTTGAAGCTGTGTTTTGCGATGATGCAACCATTCCTGCAAACATTGCTGAATTAAATGAATCGTGTTCTATCTATCGATGGAAATGCCATATAATCTTGTATTTGACAATTCTGTTTCCTTAAGTTTTTTTGAACTCTCTCTCTCAAACAGTGGCAATTTCTCATATTGAATGCAAATTCTTATGCTAGATATTGCTACGTTCAAGAATGAGAAGGAGAGACACACTTAAATGAAAATTATGTACAAGATTTAGAATTTCATCCATCGTTGAAACATATCATGCTGATATTTAAAAGAGCACAGGAACTCAAACTATTTATTTATTGTTTACCAATGTGTAAATCTTTGCATTTTGATAAAATAATTGTAAGATAATTTTAGTTTTAGATCTCCCTATCATTAAATCAATCATACTTCTAATATAACTTAGCGGACCGATGGACAATCGGCTAGCGTTCTAGCCTTTGGTGCTTCAGTCTCGAATTCTGGCGGTGGCATGAATGTTTGTTAGTGGTTCGGAATCTACATTAAACTGTATGCCCTGGCCTAAAGTGTGCACTAAATGACAGTAGATCTAAAAACCAAAACAATCTAATACATCATGCATTTTTTTATTGATATAAACTTTTGAATTTGTTTTAAACCCTTAAAATAAAATATGAATAATAGTAGGTTACTAAACATGTTAATTTTTTATAAGATTTAATAATTATTTAAATGAATATTAATTACTATGTAATTATTTAAATTCTTGGAATTAATTCAATAAAAGTTTTTTTAATTTTTTTTTTAGATTTTTTTATTTTTTAATGTTTGTTCGTTCTTTTTTTTAATTATAGCATTGAAGTATTACGATCCGTGAGTAATTGCAAACGTAAGACTATTTCGTCAATAAATAGCATTTGTAAATATGTGCCAATTTCTTTTTTTTTACAGTACAAATATTAACATTTTATTAACATTCAAATGGGAAACAATGATGTTCATTAATGTAATATTTCTCAAGCGAAATTTTTGCGAAATGAAACGCTTACATCACGGAAGTATAAATCAATTACATTGCGTAATTATAATTTTTTTCTTTAATTACTTTGTCAATAAATACGTAGTGCGATTGTACGAATGAATCAATTTATTTGAAATATTTTCTGAAGGACAACGGAGGAGCTGAATCTTGGAGCACTGATAGTAAGATAGCGATTTCTTCAATTTCTGTAGAATAATATTTTTAAAGCAGTAATTAACTTTGGTCTGAAGTTAACCCAATTTTAAATAAATAATTAATTACATAAACGAAATTGTACAATTTTCAATCTTTTCTGAATCATTTAATTGATATTTAAAGTGTAAATTTTTATCTTTTAATTGATCAGATCTAAAGATACAATAAGTCTGTATCATGCTTTTTAACTTATTAGAACTTGAAAGTGTCGTAGTGTATCTTAAAATTTCAACGGTTGTTGCATTTAATTCCGTTTTTCATAATTTACAAAGTCCGTTTTTGCCTGTATTCAGTCAAGCAACTATTATTTATAATTTCTAGTGATATACTATTTGATATAGCCCTTTTTAGAATAGTATGGTTATGTGGTGCATCTTGATTTTATCTCTAGCACTTTCTTGCTAGGCAATCAGTTTGTTCGTTTCCAAACACTCTTGTGAGATCTTGCCAAACTCATGTCCAAATATCCACTGACTGCACAACGCTCCTCCTGTGCAAAGCCATCTTTAGCAAGTTGTTCTGACACTGAAAGACTTCGTGGAAATCAGTTCTTTTTGATTAAAACAGGCCAACGGCATTCTATTGCAAAACACGCCGGCCAATTGGATGAGATTAGGATAACAACTACAGATTCTGCCGAAACTGTAGAACAAACGAAACCTTATAGAACGTTGCCCAAGTTGCACTAATAGTAGATAGCTCTACATCTGCTGACAGTTAAACTTTTGAAAGAGGGCAAGAGGGCGCGTTCTTGAAGATGTCCTGTTGTGCCCTGATTGTTTTTGTTCCAAATTACGGTGCTTCAGTGGGAATGAAGCTTACTAGATAGATAAAGTGGTATTCTGACACTGAATGACTTCATGTAAATCAGTTCTTCTTGATTGAAAGATGCCACCAGCATTCTATTGCCAGACACGCTGTCCAACCGGGTGAGATTAGGATAGCAGCTAGAGAACCAGTCGAAACTATAGACCAGTTAGCCGTATTGAACGTTGCCCAAGTTGCATGAATAGAAGTTAAGTCTACATCTGCTGACAGTCAAGCTCTTGTAAGAGGGTGAAGCGGGCGCGTTCTTGAAGATGTCCTGTCGTGGCATCTTGTGTTTGCTCCAAATTACTGTGCTTCAGTGGGAATGAAGCTTACGATATAGATGAAGTTGTAAATTTTGGTTAATGTAATATTTTGACATTATTGCTTTTAAAAGTATTTTGGACTAGTGGCATTTGGGACGAACGCGTTATGAATGTAGAAATATTTAGCATATAATTTTTACAACATAGCATATAATTTTTATAACATTACATAAAATTTTTACAACATAGTAATTAATAATTTTCATTTTTCAGGATATGAAGTACCTATATTTGATCCTTGTTCTTATTCTCCTATCAGAAGGAGAAAAACGAGGTAAATTTAGATATCATTTATCAAAACTGTATCATTGAAATATGTAAAAGATTTATATAAGTTTTTCTTCTATCCATCAGAGAGCTGAAAGCAAATATGATCAAAGGAAAAAATAATTTTGAAATTATTTCCTGTAATTTACATTTTTGTAAAAAAAAAATTCTTAAGTGGTTTTGTAGGATTCCCAAAATAATAATTTCATTCTAAGATTTAAAAAAGGATTCTATACCCTACAAGCATCCATGTAACCACGGGACTCGAACCCGAAATCTGAGACATCGAGCGCTAGCCACTAGGTTATAATTCCATTTCTGCTATATACCGTACATTTATTTAACTTCGAAAAAATAAAATAGTAATAAATAATAAGTATAAATTTAAACCTAATGTAACTTATTTTTGAAAGCATTTAATTATAATTAATATAATTCTAGTGTTTTACTACCTAATTATTCAACATAATGAAATACAAGCATAACCTTAATTTTTTTATATTTAAAGTTATTTATAATTATTTGGTTTTTTTTCCTGTATTTGCTTTTTATTATAAATTATGAAACTAAACTTGGTTCAAAATATTATTTACCTTGAAGGATTTGAACCCGAAACCTAAAGAGCCGAGAACCAGAGCGCTAGTCACTCGGCCATCAGGCCTCTAAATTATAAATTAGATGGAAATATTCATTCTGTTAAAAAAATTCACACTCATATTTAATTTCAAAACTCTGTTTAAATTTTTGAAGCTTAAACTGAATACAATATCAAAATTTAAAAAAAAATCTAATTATAATGTTGCGAATGATTCACAATATTTCAGATGGAGTTCTTAATAAAGTTCACTGGAAAAAATTGTTCCTTAAAAAAATGGCACAGATTTAACTTTATTAAACAGAGAATTGTAAGATAATTTGCCAATGATTTATTTTTAAAATTGAATTAGAAAACCAGAGGGTTTTTAAGTTTATTTAGAGGTATAAATATAGTTCCTGAAATTGGGATACTTTGAAAACTTTAGTTTTTTTAATGTTGTTTACATGGTTTTGAAGAATATGTCCTGTTCGGTGATAATATTATTTCGGGCTTACTACTGAGTCCAAAAAGTAAGACCAGTTTTCAATTTAAATTTTCCGGGCATATTGTATTTTAATTTTCTTCTCTTTTTTAGGTGGTTGGCACTGTTCTTGACATCTGTGTGAAATTTCAAGTTAAAATATTCATTAGTGTTTCAGTTACGCTTAGTTTTGTGAAATGCTAAAACTGATTTCGGCCACTTTTGAGCTGCCTGAAGTTCACAGCCCTCCAAAAGTTAAGGAATAACATGTTTTTCGAAGCTCGTCACTAAAAACAATGACAGTAACAATAAAATTTATAGCTTATATAAATGATAAAAACGAATTTTATGCAAATTTATGGAACAACGAGAGCTATCACTCTTTTTTTATAGGAAAGAGCAGATATATAAGAGTAAGAGAAACAAATGCATATACACTGGTGTCCAAAAGTTAAGCATAATTGATAATTATGTGAATAAAGAAGGAACTGTAAATCAGAATGGCGGGAAACGGGATATGCGAGTGTAAAATTATTATAAAATTAGAAAGCAAATCAAAAGAATGATAATAAGTAATTTTATTATCCAAAATAGCAATTTGAAAGAAAACTTAGCAAAGCAAGTGTTCACACTTTACAGAAAAAATGAAAGAAAACATTAAATAAAATACTGATGCTACAGTTTAATAAGGCGTGTGGTCACCTCTGACAGCCAGGTACGCTGCACAGCGATTTACGATACTTGCTATGAGGTGATGAATGAGTTGTGGGCTCAAACGGTTCCAAGCTTCTTGGAGAGCTCTCTTCAGTTCTGTAACGGAGCTCGGTGGGTGCAAAAGGGCTGCAATTTGTCACTCGAGCATATCCCATACATGCTCGATAGGATTTAAATCAGGGGAGTTCGCAAGCCACGACATGCGCCAGATGTTTTCCGTTTCAAGGAAGTTATCAACCAGCACCGATCGGTGACATGGCGCATTATCATCCATGAATATGAAGTCAGGAGCGACGACACCTCAAAACAAGCGAACATAAGGCTCAAGAACTTCGTCTCTGTATCTTTGACCAGTCACAGACTCCGTGTTACAGAAATGGAGGTCAGTGCGGCCGTCCATTATGATGCCTGCCCATACCATTACTCCCCTTGATGGAAAATGATGTCATTCCGTTATGTTTCTTGGTTCAAAACGTGTTCCTCGTTCTCTCCATATCGTTACCCGACGAGAATCACTACTCAGACTAAACCGGGATTCGTCACTGAACACCACATTGGCCCACTCTCTCACACTCCAATGTTGATGTTTCAAACTCCAGTTAAAACGAGCGCGTTTATGCGCAGACGTGAGGGGAATGCAAACTGCTGGTCTTCTGGCATACAGGCTAGCATGATTGAGTCTCCTGTAAACAGTTTGTCTCGAAATTCGTATTCCTGTGGCGACTGTGATCACCGAACCCAATGCTCTGGGAGAACTTCCCCTCTGACGTCGCGCACTTATTGCCAGATATTGCCAGATTGGCTAGGGGTTGTGACTCTTGGTCGACCTGATACTGGTTGTCGGGTAACAGGAGGAACAGGTTGAGGGTTCCAGGGAGGAACTGTGACATCGTTTGAGGTGGATGAGATCCTTAATCCATAAGACCGCCCATATGACGGTGCAATTGGCAATTTTTTCATTTTGATGGATGATAATGCACGAAATCACCGAGCTGTAGTTGTTGAGGAATATCTTGATGGTTTTTGTTTGGAGCTCGATCTCCAGACCTGAATCCGATAGAGCATCTTTGGGACGATTGCGGTAAACAGGTTAGTGCTTTAAGTCGATGCCACTAATGTATTCAAGCTAGGGGTAGGCACATCTCTTATAAAAAGTCATTTTTGTTATATTTCTATGACATTTTACCACATAAAAGTGTGATTATTATTTTTTCCAAGAATGGACTTTCCCAGCAAGATTGCGTTTTTTTTGTTGTAAATCAATTTTACATTTTTCTTATGTAAACTTCTATGTTGCAGTCAAACATAACTGTTTTCTGCACATGCCGTCTGAATTTGGTGTATCTACTTTCAATCATTTGCAAATTAGGCACAAAAAACAGGTTGTTCCTTAAATTTTGGAGAGCAGTGTAATTGAGCAAGAATTTGCGTTAAATTTTGTTTGCGGAAACGTTAGAAAAATACATTTGGTGAGCATTCCTATATCGGAAAAAAATGTTACTGCGCTGATGATGTTGGATTTTCAAAATTCTATTTTAAAAGATGCTTTGGGCCTCAAACGCGTCAAATCTCGATTCGTACCGAAAACACGGCATTGTTTCTTCATGACTTTTTCATCACAAATGAAAGCCATATCGTTCCACAACCACCGTATACACCTGATATAGTATCGTGCTACTTCTGGCTATTCCCTAAATTTAAAAGACCACTCCGGGAACAACGCTTTGAGTCTATTGAGGATACATTTCAAAAATCACCGGAATCAGTTTTAGCATCTCAGAAAACCAAGCGTACCTCAAGCACTAATGAATATTTTCACGTAAAATTTCACACAGATGTCACGGACAGTGCCAACAAATTAAAAAAGAAAAAAAAAAAAAGTGAAATACCATATGCCCGGAAAATTTAAATGGAAAACTGGTATCACTTTTTGGACACTTTAGTAATCATGATGGTAGTGCATAAAGATTTTAATTATATCATGATTAATATTTTAATCATTTGCTAGTCATCTATTGCACTATATAAGATGATGATAGGGCGATTCAAGATTTACTGAAATAATATCTCATTGTTTACTGTTTCAGCAAAAGTTCAGGGCACGAAGGTTTGTCCTAAAATGCCAATTGAAGGATGCACAAATTTCGTCACCTCATGCTGCGACAGTACAGAATGCAAAAAAGGAGAATTCTGTTGTTTTCAAGAGGAGGGATGCAAGACAGCATGTGTGAAACCAGTAAAAAATGCAACGAACGGTGCAGTTCTTTTGAAAAACGATACTTGTGCGGACTTTAGGAGAGCACCTGTAAATATAACCAAAATTGATATCAGCGCACTTCGATCAGCGGAGCAGCCTTAGCCGATTTAAAAATCTACCGAGTTCAAAAAAAAATTGTTGGAATTATGTATTCAAAGTAAATAAATGTTTCAATTTGTTATTAAAAAATGTCTTTAAATCCTTTTCCAAATTATATAAATTTTCAAGGGAAATACATTTAATCATTTTCCATACATATAAGATAATCTATTTCGTTTCCTACATGGATTAATAGGATTGGAACTAGGTATTGTCAATCAAATTGACTTCTTTAGCATGTGTATTTAAACTCTAAGTACTAAACGTATAACGGTTTCAAGAAGAGGGCCACTTTCAGAATCATGGGAACACTTTATTTTTATTTACAAACTAATATTACTTATTTAATAGTGTTCCAACGTCTCGACTTATACTAGACCTGTAACGGCTTCAAGAAGAGGGCAACTACGTGATGTTTGTTCGTTCTTTTTCTTTAATCTTAGCATTGAAGTATTACTTTCCTTGAGTAATTGCAAACTTGAGCGTATTTCGTAAATAAATTGCATTTGCAAATTTGTTCTAATTAATACTTAAATTAATTAATAATTGATTAATAATTAAAAATAATAAGTCTATTAACATTCAAATGGAAAACAATGATGTTCATTAATGCAATATTTCTCAAGCAAATTTTTTGCGAAATGATGCGCATACATCTCGGAAGTATAAATTAATTTCATTACTTTTAATTATAATTTTTTTTTGTACAATTGCTTTTCCAATAAATACGTATTGCAATTGTAAGAATGAATCAATTTATTTGAAATATTTTTTGAATGACAACGAAGGAGCTGAAGCTTGGAGCACTGCTAGTAAGATAGCAATTTCTTCAATTTCTGTAGATTAAGGTTCTTAAAAGAGTAATTAATTTTGGTCTGAAGTTAAACCAATTTTAAATAATTAATTAATTACATAAACGAAATTTTTGTAATATAATATATATATAGAGAGAGGGTGTTAACACAATTTTTGATCTTGTTTGAATCATTTAATTGATATTTAAAGTTTAAATGTTTATCTTTTATCAGTTCAGATCTAAAGTTACAACAAGTCTGTATCATGTTTTCTAAGTTATTAGAAATTGAAAGCGTCAGAGTGTATCTTAAAATTTCAAGGGTTGTTGCATTTAATTCCCCTTTTCATAATTTTCAAAGTCCACTTTTGCCTGTATTCGGTCAAGCAACTATAATTTATAATTACTGGTTATAGTCTATTTGATATATTAATTTTTAGAATAGTTTGGTAATGTGGAGCATCTTGATTGGAACAGTAGCCCTTGATTGGATCTCTAGTCCTTTCTTGCAAGGAAATAGGCTTGTTCGTTTCCAAAAACTCTTGTGAGGTCTTGTCAAACTCATGCCCAAATACCAACTGAAGCGCAACACGCCTCCTCATTAAAGTCATCTTTCGCAAGTTGTTTTTATACTGAAAGAATTCATGTAAATCAGTTCTTTTTGATTAAAACAGGCCACCAGCATTCCATTGCAAGACACACAGACCAACCGGATGAGATTAGTATAGCAGCTTAAGATCTTGCCGAAACTTTTTACCTGTTAGCCTTATAGAAAGTTAACCAAGTTGCACAGCTCATTTCGGTAGTATACTGCGTTGTGCACTTAAAAACTTTTATAAGTACACAGGTTTAGTTTTAGACTCAAAATTGAACTTTAATTCTCATATCTCTAAAGTAGTTGCAAAAGCATCAGCTGCGAGTAAAAACTGAAAAGCCTAATTTCTCGTATGAGTAGGCTAGAGATCAAACATAAGCTTCTGCTCAATAAGTCGATTCTTTGACCAATTCTCAAATATCATTGTCCCGTCTAGGCTTCCACCTCATTGAAAAATCTCCAAAAGTTGCAGGGTTCCCAGAACAGACAAGTAGCTAGTATAGTTAATGCTCCATGTTTGTTAGACGGACCATGTTTGTTCTTGATCTTAATCCGATAATGGATTACATATTCAAAATTTCATGATAAATGCCCTCAGATTCGCAATGAAGCTATTCGCACAATTCGCACCAAAATCGCTAAATTGCAAATCTGAGGTGTCTATTTGACTCCTTAAACTTTCATTTATTGCTATTATGTGCAAAACTAACACAAATACTGTATATCGTAATTTTTTTATCCTAAATGATATCTAAAATTTTTAAGAAGTTAATGTTTTCATTTCTAATGTATTTATTTTAAATGTTAAATTAAATTTATTTTTAATTTTCATTAATTCACTGACTGTCCACGGAGAAACGTATTATGGACTTCTAATTGTACACGAGTAAGTTAACTTAAACATAAATTACTTTTTTCTTTTTATTATTTAACTTAATAGCGTAAATTTCCTTTTTTTAAATATAAATTCACGATGTAATTTAAATAATGTAAATTTAACTATATTAATGATTACAGGAAGGTTTTGGGGGCATATTTACCCCATAGAATAGAGAACCCCATATTTACCCCATACATATTTACCCCATAGAATCCGTCAATAGAAGATAGGATTACATCTGCTGACAGTTCAGCTCTTGACAGAGGCGAATAGGTCGCGTTCTTGAAAATGTCCTGTTGTGTGCAGATTGTGCTTGCTCCAAATTACGCAGTGCTATGGTGGAATGAAGCCTACTAGATAGATGAAGTGGTATTCTGACACTGACTGTTTTCAAGTAAATCAGTTCGTTTTGATTCAAAGAGTCACCAGCATTCCATTGCCAGACACGCAGGCCAACAGGATGAAATTAGGATAGCAGCTAGGGATCTAGTTCAAACTGTAGATTAGTTAGTCGTATAGAACGTTGCCCAATTTACACCAATAGAAGGAAGTTCTACATTTGTTGACAGTTGAGCTCTTGAAAGAGGGGAAGAGGGCGCGTTCTTGAAAATGTCCTGTTGTGCTCAGATTGTGCTTGTTCCAAATTACGCAGTGCTATAGTGGGAATGAAGCCTACTAGATAGATGAAGTGGTATTCTGACACTGACTGTCTTCAAGTAAATCAGTTCGTTTTGATTCAAAGAGTCACCAGCATTCCATTGCCAGACACGCAGGCCAACAGGATGAGATTAGGATAGCAGCTAGGGATCTAGTTCAAACTGTAGACCAGTTAGTCGTATAGAACGTTGCCCAATTTACACCAATAGAAGGAAGTTCTACATTTGTTGACAGTTGAGCTCTTGAAAGAGGGGAAGAGGGCGCGTTCTTGAAAATGTCCTGTTGTGCTCAGATTGTGCTTGTTCCAAATTACGCAGTGCTATGGTGGAATGAAGCCTACTAGATAGATGAAGGGGTATTCTGACACTGACTGTCTTCAAGTAAATCAGTTCGTTTTGATTAAAAGAGTCACCAGCATTCCATTGCCACACACGCAGGCCAACAGGATGAGATTAGGATAGCAGCTAGGGATCCAGTTCAAACTGTAGACCAGTTAGTCGTATAGAACGTTGCCCAATTTACACCAATAGAAGGAAGTTCTACATTTGTTGACAGTTGAGCTCTTGAAAGAGGGGAAGAGGGCGCGTTCTTGAAAAATGTCCTGTTGTGCTCAGATTGTGCTTGTTCCAAATTACGCAGTGCTATAGTGGGAATGAAGCCTACTAGGTAGATGAAGTGGTATTCTGACACTGACTGTCTTCAAGTAAATCAGTTCGTTTTGATTCAAAGAGTCACCAGCATTCCATTGCCAGACACGCAGGCCAACAGGATGAGATTAGGATAGCAGCTAGGGATCCAGTTCAAACTGTAGACCAGTTAGTCGTATAGAACGTTGCCCAATTTACACCAATAGAAGGAAGTTCTACATTTGTTGACAGTTGAGCTCTTGAAAGAGGGGAAGAGGGCGCGTTCTTGAAAATGTCCTGTTGTGCTCAGATTGTGCTTGTTCCAAATTACGCAGTGCTATAGTGGGAATGAAGCCTACTAGATAGATGAAGTGGTATTCTGACACTGACTGTCTTCAAGTAAATCAGTTCGTTTTGATTCAAAGAGTCACCAGCATTCCATTGCCAGACACGCAGGCCAACAGGATGAGATTAGGATAGCAGCTAGGGATCCAGTTCAAACTGTAGACCAGTTAGTCGTATAGAACGTTGCCCAATTTACACCAATAGAAGGAAGTTCTACATTTGTTGACAGTTGAGCTCTTGAAAGAGGGGAAGAGGGCGCGTTCTTGAAAATGTCCTGCTGTGCTCAGATTGTTCTTGTTCCAAATTTCGGTGCTACAGTGGAAATGATGCTTACTAAATAGATGAAGTTTTATATTTTGGGTGATGTCATATTTTGATATTATTGCATTTAAAAGTATTTTGGACTGGTGGCATTTGGGTACAATCCGTTATGAATGTAGAAATATTTAGCATATAATTTGTACAACATAGCATTTAATTTTTATAACATTACATAAAAGTTTTACAGCATAGTAATTAATACTTTTCATTTTTATAGAAAATGCAGTACCTACATTTGATCTTTGTTCTTGTTCTCCTATTAGAAGGAACAAAACAAGGTAAATTTAGATATCAGTTATTAAAACTGTATTATTGATATATGTAAAAGATTTATATAAGTTTTTTTAAACATCATAATTAAGCATTTCAAGTGAGATTAACATGCTCGTTTAACCTCAATAATTAAAGTTTTATTAAAATATCCTTGGTATTTATATTATAATTTGCAAATTTACCATAAGTTCTGTAAATCCCAAAGATTGCGATGAAGAATTTTCACATAATTATTGCAACTATCCAAATTAAGATGAAGACTTGAATTACCATCATTATTCAGCATTAAATAAGTAATTTTTTGTCCTTTTGATAAGAAACCAAATAGGTTTGATTTGGTTTGTCCCTCTACGGTCATTTTTTACTGTCATCATGCTATGGTTAAAAAAATGTGAAAAGGAAATGATTCAAAATTTTTTGTTAAATTTTGAAGCTGAAAATAACTTATATTGCAAAAATTATTATTAAAAAATTATAATTATTATGAAAAAATTATATTGAATATATTTTTCTAATCAGAAAATGTTATAATGATTTAATAAATAACTAATTCAATAAAAATATTTACATAGAAAAAAGTTCGATTGATTGTATGGATGGAAATATTATGAGAATATAAAATTAAATGTTATAACACATAATCTATCTTTCACAAGGTTTTTATCTATTTATCTTAAATAATGAGAAATTTTATATAATTGAAATTTTACTTTATTCAACACTAGTCCATAATTAGCCTTCTATATATAACACGAAATTATATCTGACATAAAAAGGTTAAGATCAAAATCGTAGTCGAATAATCATAAAAATATTTTATAAATTTGAATTATTTAAAAAATATTTTAATCATATGATGATAGTGCATAATAATTTAATCATATGATGATATTTTAATCGTTTTATAATAGTTTAATAATTTTTTATTGAATATTTTGCTTTATTACAGCAATCCTTTTATAATTAGTCTTCTATCAATAACACGAATTTATATCTGACATCAAAAACGCTAAGACGAAAATAAAAGTCGAATAACTACACATTTTTTTTATAAATTTGAATTATTTGAAAACTATTTTAATCATATGATAGTAGTGCATAATAATTTTAATCATATGATAATTGATATTTTAATCTTTTTAAATTTAATATTTTGCTTTATTGCAACAATCTTTTAATAATTACTCTTATATCTATAACACAAATTATATATGATACCAAGAAGGATAAAACCAAAATCATACTCGAATAATTATAAAAATTTGTTTAAAACTTTGAATTATTTGAAAAATATTTTAATTTTGTGATGATAGTGCATAATGATCTTCATGATACTACATAATAATTTTAATCATATGATATTTTAATCCTTTTTTATTGAATATTTTGCTTTATTACATCAATCCCTCTATAATTAGTCTTCTATCAATAACACGAAATTATGTCTGACACCAAAAATGATAAGGCCAAAATCATAGTCGAATAATTATAAAAATATGTTTCTAACTTTGAATTATTTGAAAAAATATTTTAATTATATGATGGTAGTGCATAATAATTATAATCATATCATATTTATTATTTTAATCTTTTTTAATTTAATATTGACATCAAACATTATAAGACAAAACTCATAGATTACATATCTATTATTATATCTGACACCAAAATAGATAAATCCAAAATCACAGTCGAATAATTATAAAAATATTTTTTATAACTTGAAAAATAATTCAATGTTAATTCATATGATGATATTGCATAATAATCATGATGATAATACATAATACTAATGTGTCCAAAAACTGTCTTTGACATCTGTGTAGTGTTTGAGTTACGCTTGTTTTTGTGAAATGCTAAAACTGATTCCGAGTTAATAAATTAAACTGATAGATTGATATAGAAACTGATAAACTGATTCCGAGTTAGTTTAACTAATTGAGCAAGAACTTGCGTTAAATTTTGTTTGCGAAAACGTATAGAATGTTGCAGAAGGCATTCGGTGATCCTTCCTATTGCGGAATGAAATATTTAGAAGTGGTAAAAACAGTTCAAAGAAGGCGGAGAGTGCTTTGAAGATGAAGAGCCCTCTGATCACCCATAGATCTCAACCGACGAATCTCACGTCCACAAAATTAAAGTTCTGCTGCTTGCAAACCGTCGATTTACAATTAGAGACCTTTCCGATGATGTTGGAATTTCAAAATTCCATTTTAAAAGATTTTGTTTATCTCAAACGCTTCAAATCTCGATTGGTATCGAAAACACTGAATGCGCCAGCTCACACGGCATTGATTCTTCGTGACTTTTTCCTCAAAATGACACCCATATCGTTCCACAACCACCATATTCACCTGATTTAGTGAATTTAGTGACCTGATTTAGTGAAATTTACCAGAAATTTCTGGCTATTCCTTAAACTCAAAAGACCACTCCGGGGACAACGTTTTGATCGATTGAAGAGACATTTCAGAACTCGATGGAATCAGTTTTAGCATGGCACAAAACCAAGTGTACCTCAAGCACTAATGAATATTTTGACGCAAAATTTCCCACAGATGTCAAGGATAGTGCCAACAACGTTAAAAAGAACACAAAAGTGAAATACCATATGCGCGGGAAATTTGAATTGAAAGCTGGTCTCCCTTTTTGGACACAGTAGTAGTCATGGTGATAATGTATAAAGATTTTAATTATATCATGATTAATTTTTTAATTATATCTCAATCCTATATTGCACTATATATTAAGATGATAGGGCAATTCACGATTTACTGAAATAAGATCTCATTACTTACAGTTTCAGCAAAAGTCGAGATCCAGAAGGTTTGTCCCAGAACGCCAACTGAAGGATGCAGACATCACGTTATCACATGCTGCCACAATAAACAATGCAAAAATGGAGAAGTCTGTTGTTTTCTAGCGGAGGGATGTATGACAAAATGTGTGAAACCACTAAAAAATGGAACGTATGGTGCAATGTTTATGGACAGAGAGACTTGTAAGGAGTTTAAGAGAGCAACTAAAATCTGACGAAAATTTACAAAAACGCACTTGAAGCAGCGATGCAGTCTTAACCGATTTAAAAATCTACCAGTTTCAAAAAAATATTGGAATTATGTATTCAAAGTAAATAAATGTTTCAATTTGTTATTAAAAAATGTCTTTAAATCCTTTTCCAAATTATATAAATTTTCAAGGGGAACACATTTCATCAATTTCCATACATATAAGATAATCGATTTCGTTTCCTACATGGATTAATGGGACTGGAACTAGATATTGTCCATCAAATTGACCTCTTTAGCATGCGTATTTAAACTCTAGGTAATGGCTACACGAACTCATTTATTAGTATTGCAACGTCTCGGCCTATTTTAGACCTATAAAGGCTTTAAGAAGAGGGCCACTTTCAGCATCATGGGAACACTTTAATTTTATTGATAAACACTTATATGTATATACAAATACAGAACTAGGGGTTTTTATACAAAGGAATGAAAATTAAAATTATAAGTTGGATCACAAGTGCACGATTAAATAACATGTACAGTTCACTTCAAGGTCGGAGATTTTTAGTCTTTTCGAGTCAACATATAATCTCAAAACACGTGGTCCGCTGCAGACCTTAATTATCACACGACGTAATAATCTCGAAGGACACACTTTGAAAACAGATGGAAACTCCGGCCTGTTCTGCCATTTCACAGAAAAAGAGAAAAACAACACTCTTTGTCGACTCGTCGTAAAACTCTCACGCATCTTCTCCAAAAACCTCTCTTTAAGAAAATCCGTCAAGAGGGGTAGGGGACAGCTTTCCTCGCTTCTCATTGGAGTACACATTTTCTCTGCCCATGGTCTATCACCAATCATGATAGAACAACTCATGGTGCATTACGTATTCCATCTGTACTTGTTTTGAGCTGTGAAGGTCGCACAGTCAATCGCTAATTTCATGAGTCTCATGAAACTGAGTCTCATGTCACTGAGTATCTGCTATCAGATTTGAATGACAGGTTGTTTTCATTAATAGAAAACACAAATTTCATGTAATATAACCGACCACAATACTGCTTATCTCCTGTCAAATTTGAGTGATATGTTGTTATTATGCATTTGTCAAAGAATAAACGTACTTCTATCCTGGGAAAGAAAAGTCACAACTCTAACCGCGGAAAAAAATTCCACAGTGTTGTAGCAAAATTATTGGCATTGAATTTATGAAATATCGTTAGCAGTTCTCAAGCCTTTTCTCTTTAAGAAAAGGAAATTCTGACAACTTCTAACCTTTTTATTTATCACTAAATGCCATTGTAGCTTGAATTCTGGACAACGATCATGCTCTTAGATTACTAGCAGGAAGGCAGACACGAATCCACTGGTGACGTATATTGAAGAAAAAGAAGACTTATTGACACTTGCGACTACATGTTTAACCTTTATCGCATTGATAATCAGGCTTCTGCGTTGCAATTAATCCAATACGCAAATACAATATGCACTTACTACAGCAGATGTGAGATATATACCTCTCAAAATTTCCACAACAGTCTTCTTTCATTGTCCATAAGCAGACTGCTCTTGAAACACGCAAATTCTCCTTTCATTGACAATAGATAGGCTGTTCCTGAAACACGCAACATTCTTCTTTCATTGACCATAGGTAGGCTGTTCCTGAAACATTCTCCTTTTATCGATCATTGATAGGCTGTTCATGAAACCCGCAACATTCTCCTTTCATTGAACATAGGTTGTTCATGAAATACGCATCATTCTTCTTTCATTGACCATAGATAGGCTGTTCATGAAACACACAACATTCACCTTTCATTGACCATAGATAGGCTGTTCATGAAACATTCTCCTTTTATTGATCATTGATAGGCTGTTCATGAAACCCGCAGCATTCTCCTTTCATTGAACATAGGTTGTTCATGAAATACGCATCATTCTTCTTTCATTGACCATAGATAGGCTGTTCATGAAACACACAACATTCTCCTTTCATTGACCATAGATAGGCTGTTCATGAAACATTCTCCTTTTATTGATTATTGATAGGCTGTTCATGAAACCCGCAACATTCTCCTTTCATTGAACATAGGTTGTTCATGAAATACGCATCATTCTTCTTTCATTGACCATAGATAGTCTGTTCATGAAACACACAACATTCTACTTTCATTGACCATAGATAGGCTGTTCATGAAACATTCTCCTTTTATTGATCATTGACAGGCTGTTCATGAAACCCGCAGCATTATCCTTTCATTGAACATAGGTTGTTCATGAAATACGTATCATTCTTCTTTCATTGACCATATATAGGCTGTTCATGAAACACACAACATTCTCCTTTCATTGAACGTAGGTTGTTCATGAAATACGCAGCATTCTTCTTTCATTGACCATAGATAGGCTGTTCATGAAACACACAACATTCTCCTTTCATTGAACATAGGTTGTTCATGAAATACGCATCATTCTTCTTTCATTGACCATAGATAGGCTGTTCATGAAACACACAACATTCACCTTTCATTGACCATAGATAGGCTGTTCATGAAACATTCT
Source organism: Caerostris darwini (assembly GCA_021605075.1). Classification (NCBI taxonomy): domain Eukaryota; kingdom Metazoa; phylum Arthropoda; class Arachnida; order Araneae; family Araneidae; genus Caerostris; species Caerostris darwini. The sequence goes on along the minus strand of BPLQ01009086.1, from coordinate 217,975 downwards.
CCTTTTATTGATCATTGATAGGCTGTTCATGAAACCCGCAGCATTCTCCTTTCATTGAACATAGGTTGTTCATGAAATACGCATCATTCTTCTTTCATTGACCATAGATAGGCTGTTCATGAAACACACAACATTCTACTTTCATTGACCATAGATAGGCTGTTCATGAAACTTTCTCCTTTTATTGATTATTGATAGGCTGTTCATGAAACCCGCAACATTCTCCTTTCATTGAACATAGGTTGTTCATGAAATACGCATCATTCTCCTTTCATTGACCATAGGTAGGCTGTTCATGAAACCTACAACATTCTCCTTTCATTAACCATAGGCAAGCTGTTCACGAAATATGAGACTTATTGATATAGGAAAAAAAAAGATTTCATTCAATTTATTTTGTGTTAGCTAGTATGAATAACTCGCTTTATAATTGAAAACTAATCTGAGAAACTACAAAACTTCCAATATCTGTAAAATTACTAAAGAGCGTGATTATATAATAAACCTTTTATTATTTAACTATAAGGCTATTTTATTTGTGATGTAACTATAATTAATTGACTAAAACTTAACTTTTAATGCAAAATTATTTAAATCTTAATTAACATCAAATCGAGCAAATGTATAGTCGGGTTTTGTTTTTCTTCTGATGTATATTTTTGTGATATGATTTATTTTTTATTGTTGTTTGTGATTTGATATTTAACTGTACCAAATAAAAAAGAAATCATTTCACTTAAATGCGTCGTTGTGAAAGCTATTTAATTATTAAGCAATGCTTAATGTTCTTAGATTTAGTAGTATGAATTAAATAAATATAAGAGAAGATTTATGAAAAATTTATTATTTAACCACAGACGATTACCTCGTGCTCTACACAAGTAAAACATTAATATTCCATCTTGTATGATATGGTAGAATATTATCATCATAAAGACATAAAACATTAATATACGCTGCTGGCAGGGCCGGATTTTCCTATAGGCTAACTAGGCTTCAGCATAGGGCCCCAAGATCAAGAGGGGCCTGCATTCAAATTGTTAGCAAAATTAGAATTACACTATTCTAAAAACAGTAAACACCAAAACACTGAATCGAAAATAAGGAGAAATTTTACACATATGTGTATTGGTTAAGATCGCACGTGAGAATAAATGTCCAAATAAGTATTCTCGCCTTTTTATTTATTTATTTATTATCCGTGCCACATTTTTTTTTATGAGGGCCTGAATGGCCGAGTGGCTAGCGTTCTGGCGTTCGGTACCACAGGTTTCGGGATCGAATTCCGGCGGTGCCATGGTTGTTTGTAGTGGTTCGGAATCCACTCCCGGTCCTAATAGGATCGTAGAGCGTTGAGGGGCATCGTTACTCCGCGTCCGTGGCTTTTCCCCAAGTTACACGAGCCTCCTGGGTAATGCAAAGTGAGTAACGTCTGTGCAGCGCTTGCCTTATTAGACATATTATTGCCTTATTTACCTTATTAGACTTATTAGGCATCCAAGACCAAGCTGTCTAAGTGTTTGCCAGTTGCATTAGAACAAAAAAAACATTTTTTATAAAGGTTAGTACCAATCACAACATGTTTCATTTAACATATTGATATATATCACAGTAATGATGTATTTTATTATTTCATGTAATTTTACAAATTTAAAAATGGGAGGTGAAAAGGCCTCATAAGTGGAATAAGCCTAGGGCCTCTTTTCATTTAAATCCGGCCTTGACTACTGGCCATTAAAATTGCTACAGCAAGAAGGCGACATGCTACAGATGTGACATTTAAACGACAGGAAGAGGGTTCTGTGATATGCAAATGATTTGCTTTTCAGCGCATTCAGACAAAGCAGGCGCCGGTAGCGACACCTACATTGTGTTTAAATGAGGAAATTGTACAACCAGTTTCTCATGCACAAATTGCATTTGAACGTTGTTGCCTGGGGTCTGAGTGGCTAGCGCTCTGGCGCTCGGTATCACAGGTTTCGTTTTCGAGTCATGATGGTGCAATGGATGTTTGTAGTCGTTCGGAATCCATTTTAAGCCGTAGGTCCCGGTCTTATATGACTGTAGAGCGTCATGGAGCAAAAGTCAGACTTCTACCTACTAGTGCTCCATCACAATAGAAGCTGCTGCCTTCCTCTTCAACCATGACAGTCCATACGGGCTTGGTCTATATTAGATATCTACCAAGTGGGATAAGTAACAACAACAACAACGTTGTTGCCTGGTGAAAAATTGTTGTGATGCCTCGTGTAAGAAGCAGAAATTCGTACCAGCACATTTCTGACTTTAATAAAGGTCGAATTGTGGCGTGCCGGAATTGCACTTTATCATATCGCAGTATTACCAAGATAGTCGAGATCCACTGCCTGTTAGCAAAATATGGAATCGATAGGTTCAGGACGGTCATATGGAACGCCGTGCTGGATCTCAAAGGGCCCATGTCACTAGCAGCCGAGAAGACAGGCATGTTACCCACATGGCTTTAATGGGTCTTGCAGCCCCGTCAAGTGCCCTAGATCAAGAATTGGGGTCGTTTGCAAGAAAACAAGTGTATGCACGAACAGTTCGACGACGTTTGCAGTTCGTTGACGTTGGACTCTCAGCCTGGTGACCATGGCTGCGGCTACCCTTGACGTTGCATCATAGACAGGAGCGTCTTCAATGGGGCGAACCTGGGCGCACGAATGGCGAGACGTAATTTTTTCAGATGAATCCAGGTTCTGTTTATAGCATCAAGATGGTCGCATCCGTGTTTAGCAGCATAGTGGTGAATGCACATTGGCAGCGTGAATTCGTCATCGTCATACTGGCCCATCACCAGGTGTGACGGTATAAGGTGCTATTGGATACACGTCTCTGTCATCTCTTGTTGAATAGTGTCCGTTTCATTTCTGGTGTGTTACGATTCATGGCTCTACCTTTTATTCGAGCCCTGCGAAACCCTTACGCTTCAGCAGGATAATCCACGACCACATGTTGCCGGTATTGTACGGACCTTCCTTGATACAGAAAATGTTCGGCTATTGCCCTGTCCTGCAAGTTCAATAGATATCTTGCCAATAGCAAACGTCTGGTCCATGGTTGCCGAGTGATTGGCTCGTCACCATAAGCCAGACACTACGATTGATGAGCTGTGGCATCGTGTTGAAGCTATATGGGCATCTGTACATGTACATGACATCCAATCTCTGTTTGACTCAATGCCCAGGCGTATAAGCGCTGTTATTACTGCCAGATTTGGTTGGGGTTTTGGGTACTGATGTTTTAGGATATATGCACACAAATTTCTGAAAAATTTAATCAGCATAATATATTTGTATAGTGGAATTTTTGAGTATAATATATTTGATCCAGTATAATATATTTGTATAATGGAATAATTTGTATATATTTGTCCAATAAATATCATTTTGTATCAATAAATATCATTTTTGTTTCATATTCCAACATCATCAGCAATGTCTCTTGTAAATCGATGGTTTGCAAGCACCAAATCTTTATTTTTTGGACGTGAGCTTCGTCGGTTGAGGTTGACGGTCGACCAGAGGGTTCTTCGTCTACAACGCGTTCTCTGCCTTCTTTGAACTGCTTATACCACTTTTAAACATTTCTTTCCGATAAACATTTCTTTCTGAAAAAAGACGGTGTATACTAATGTATTGCATACTACTGTGCCTAAAAAGTAACACAAATTATTTTTTTTTTCAAAAACCCTTTATTCTTCCAAATTTATTTCATCGCTTTCAAAGTAATCCCCTCCGAACACAATGCACTTGTGCTACCTTTTTTTAACAATCCCCAATGAATGCTAAAAAGTAATCGGCAGGGATAGCCTTCAAAGCGCACGGCGATTCAAGTTGAATCTCTTCAGTCGACTCAAAACGGTGTCCGCGGAATGATCTTTTGAGTTTAGGGAATAGCCAGAAGTCGCAAGGTGTGAATATGGTGATTCTGAAACGATATGGGTTTCATTTTTGGCGAAAAACAAGAAGAATCAATGCGGTGTGAGCTGACGCATTTAGAATTTTCGGTACCAATCGAGATTTGATGCGTTTGAGGGCCAAAACGTCTTTTAAAATGGAATTGACCAAACCTTTTGAAATTCCAACATCATCAGTAAGATGTCTAATAGTAAATCGACGGTTTACAAGCACTAAATCTTTAATTTTTTGGACGTGAGCTTAGTAGGTTGAGGTTCATGGTCGACTAGAGCGCTCTTCGTCTTCAACGCGTTCTCTGACTTCTTTGAACTGTTTTTACCACTTCTAAACATTTCTTTCCGATATTGGAATGCTCACCGAATGCCTTCTGCAAGATGCTATACGTTTCCGCAAGCAAAATTTAGCGCAAGTTATTTTCAATTCAATTAATTCAGACATTTCAAAAATCGCCGGAATCCGTATTAGCATCTCACAAACCCAAACATAACTTAAACACTCATGAATATTTTGACGCCAAATTTCACACAAAAGTCAAGGACAGTGCCAACAACCTAAAAAATAAAAAAATAAATGGAATGTCATATGCCCAGGAAATTTAAACTGAAAATTGGTCTTACTTTTCGGACACAGTAGTACAGAGGGTACCAGAGTTAGGCGATGTTCCAATGCACTTTACACCTTAAAATTCGAAATAATACCAATAAAATTTATCAAATATAAATTTTCCCTAACATTTAATTAAAATTGTCAGTCAATTAAGTCATTACTGATAGCTATGCAGTTATTTCAATCGCTTCAATCAATTTAATAATATCATAACTTATTAAATTTAATTAATTAACCGTTGGCTAAAAAATGCGCTGCTCCCAGCCGACGCAGCTCATTTTTTAGCCAACGGCCATACCATGCTGAATATACCGGTTCTCGTTAGAACACCGAAGTCAAGCTCATTGGGCGCGGTCAGTTCTTGGGTGGGTGACCACCTGGGAACACCGCGTGCCGTTGGCATTCACACCACAGGTTTCGGGTTCGAATCCCGGCGGTGCCATGGATGTTTGTAGTGGTTCGGAATCCACTTTAAGCCGTAGGTCCCGGTCTCCTATGACTGTAAGAGCGTCACGGAGCCAAAGTCAGACTTCTACCTACGGGTGCTCCATCACAACAGAAGCTGCTTCCTTCCCTTCAATCATGAGTACGTATGGGGTCGTGGGCTTGGACAGCCAAGTGGGATAAGAAACAACAAGACAACAACAACATAACTTATTCCATAAAGAAAAGGCATTTAGAAATATTTATTGCAATTTATTTACTAACTAAATACTACTGTGTCCAAAAAGTAAGACCAATTTTCAATTTAAAATTCTCCGTACTTATGGAATGTCTATTTTTTTCTTTTTTAGGTTGGTAGCACTGTCCTTGACATCTGTGTGAAATTTGATATCAAAATATTTATTAGTGTTCGAGTTACGCCTGGCTTTGTGAGACGCTAAAACTGATTCCTGCGATTTTTGAAATGTCTGAATTAATTGAGCAAAGAATTTTTTTTTGCGGAAACATATAGAATGTTGTAGAAGGCACTCGGTGAGTATTCCTAAATCGGAAAGAAATGATTGCAAGTGGTATAAACAGTTCAAAGAAGGTCGAGAAAGCTTTGAAGACGAAGAGTCCTCTGGTCGACCACCAACCTCAACCGCCGAAAGTCACGGCCAAAAAATTAAAGATTTGGGGCTTGCAAACCGTCGATTTACAATTAGAGACCTTGCTGATGATGTTGAAATTTCAAAAACATCGATGAATTCCATTTTGGGCCATTTTGGGCCCACACAACGCTTTTTAATTCTTTTGGCACCTACCGAAAATTCAACCCTTATGAATGCCATGGCAGTTCACCCGAACCCGGGGTACCGAGCGCATTGATTCTTCGTGGCCCCATTTTCAACAAAAATTTAAAAAATGGGATCTTTCCAAACCTGTATTAATAGAGTAAAGAACTTGCATTACTTTTGGCTTTCCATATAGAATGTTGGAAGGCATTCGGTGAGATTCGCTAAAAAGATTCCGGCGGTCAAAACAGTTCAAAGAAGGCAGAGAACACGTTGAAGACGAAAGCCTTCTGGTCGATCATCAACCTCAACCAACAAAACTTACGTCCAAAAAATTAAAGATTTGGTGCTTGCAAACCGTTTTAAATTTAGAGACCTTGCTAATGATGTTGGAATTTCAAAAGGAGCGATCAAATCCATTTTAAAAGTTGTTTGAAACGCAAACATGTCAAATCTCGATTGGTACCGAAAACACTGAATGCGCCAGTTCTCAATCACTGCATTCTTCTCACCAAAAAAATGAAACCCATATCGTTCCACAACCCCCGTATTCCCCCGGGCGACTTCTGGCTATTCCTAAACTCAAAACACAACTCCGGGGGCACCGTTTTGAGTCGATTAATAAGATTCAAAGTGAATCGGCTGGCGCTTCGAAGGCCATTTCTGCCGATGACTCTTTAGCATGCATTGAGGAATAGAAAAAAAGTTGTTGACACACGTGCATTGTGTCCGGAGGGAATTACTCGGAAGGCGATGCAATAATTTTGGAAGAATAAATAAAGAGTTTTTGAAATAAAATAATTGGTCTTACATTTTAATCACAGTAGTATTTAATTGTTTAGCTTAAATATTTGCATATGAGGAATTCAATAAAGATTTTGAAATGGAAGTTGTAGAATAAATAGCGTTTCTCAAGAGAAATTCCGGGATAGCGAAATGCATGCTTTCAGGTATTAATTTTTTGATTAGGACATTTTATTTCAATTGTTTGCTAAGAAACTATTAAAACTATTGCGTCAAGAACTAACTTTATATAAGGAATATCTATTTTGAAGAAGACAGAACTGGAGTTTGCAGATTAAAAGTAAGATTTTTAGTCCATAAATTTATATATATTTTCTCTAAATAATGCGTAATAAGTAAAAATTGGGTACTAATTGATATCTCTTTAATTTTAAATCATTAATTGTTGTCATTCATTAATTTTATTAATGTATTGCTCTAGATATTTTATGATAATATTTGAATTATTTTAAATTGTAATTTTCATATATAAATAACTGTACTATATTCGACTGATATTTTGAGCTACGGAAAATATTAACACATATATTTTTTTTCGTAAAAATAATAAATAGATTTTTTGCTTAAATATTTACTCTGTTCAAATTCATATTTACCCTGTTCTGTTAAATATTTACTCAGTGTGCTCTGAAAAATGACGGTGTATAATAATGTATTGCATGCTACTGTGCCTAAAAAGTAAGACCAATTATTTTTTTTTTCAAAAACCCTTTATTTATTCTTCCAAATATATTTCTTCGCCTTCAAAGTATGAACTTAATCCAACTTTTTTTCCCAATCCCCAACGAATGCTAAAAAGTCATCTTCAGGGATGGCCTTCAAAACGCGCGGCGATTCACGTTGAATCTCTTCAATCGACTCAAAACGGTGTCCGTGGAATGATCTTTTGATTTTAGGGAATAGCCAGACGTCGCACGGTGTGAATACGGTGATTGTGAAACGCTATGGGTTTCATTTTTGTCGTATAAAACACGAAGAATCAGTGCGGTGTGAGATGGCGCATACAGTGTTTTTGGTACCAATCGAAATTTGACTCGTTTGAGGTTCAAAACATCTTTTAAAATAGAATTAACCGAACCTATTGAAATTCCAACACTATCAGTATAGTCTCTAATTGTAATTCGACAGTTTGTAAGCACCAAATCTTTAATGTTTTGGACGTGAGTTTCATCGGTTGAGGTTGAGGGTCGACCCGAGGGCTCTTCATCTTCAACGCGTTCTCTGCCTTATTTGAACTGATTTTACCGCTTCTAAGCATTTCTTTCCGGTATAGGAATGCTAATAGAATGCCTTCTGCAACATTCTATATGTTTCCGCAAACAAAATGTAATGCAAGTTCTCAATTAATTCAGACATTTCAAAAATCTCAAATGTTTTTAATTTTATTTTGCACAGCATTTATTTAATGATGGTAAATTACTAATAATAGCATAAACATTGTCTTTCTTATCATATAAATATTTTAATAGAATAAATGTTTTACGTTTAAACATGAACACTTCATTTTGTAATTAGAATATCTCTACCATTATAATATACAGTGTGTATTGAAAAAGATTACAAAATGAATGAATTACGGTTTATCAAAATGAATTATATAAAATGGACAAGGTTTTTTTAAAAAAATTCATATGACAAAACATTTTTTTGATGATGGTAAGTTACTAATAATAGCATATAATATAGTCTTTGCTATCGAACTAGTATATAATAATATAGTCTTTGCTATCGAACTAGTATATAATAATATAGTCTTTTGTATCATATAAATATTTTAATAGATATAAATGTTTTACGTTTAAACATGAACACTTCATTTTGTAATTAGAATATCTCTACCATTATAATATACAGTGTGTATTGAAGAAGATTACAAAATGAATGAATTACGGTGTACACAAATGAATTATATAAAATGGACAAGGTTTTTTTTTTAAAAAAATTTATATGACAGAGCATTTATTTAATGATTGTGAATTACTAATAATAAGCATAAATATTATATTTCTTTATAATACATACATTTTAATAGAATACATGCATGTTTAATTTCTAACGCCGAAAAAAAAAAGGATGGTTTACAAAAATAAATTATATAAAATATCCAAGCAACTCTTATCGAAAAGTGGAAAGGCGTCAATTTAATTATTTTAAATTATTAATTATTTATATTAAATTTATTATATTTTTTAAACATAATATTTATTTATTTGTGTTCTAAGCTTTTTAATTTTATGAATTGTATCAACATATCGGCCTTATCACAATAATTTGCTATAAAAGTTCTTTTAATCTTATTTTTTTTTCTTACAATTCTTTTATGGAAAATGCCAATTTTTTTACATCATTTATTTATATATAAATTTAAATGTTAGTCTTAAGACTTTGAAAAAGATTCCTTGAATCGTTCAAAATGGAAAACATAATGTTGCATTAAATTTTTTTATTAATCGTACAAAAGTTGAAAAAAAGATTTATTGTTTAATTATATAACTTTATTTTGATTCCGGAGGATCGGAACTAATTTTACAAATCCTCCTAGAAATCTCTTTTTCAATTCCTACTATTAGTAGTCTCTACATATGTTTATATGTCTTGTTCCAATTTTCAATTCCACTTTTCAACAACTTTTTATTCATCCACTTAAGTTCAAATACATTTTTTTGAACTTGTAGTGGATGACACTTAATATTAATACAGTTTTTTCAAATATTAAATCAGTAATTAAATTTAATTAATTAATTAATTTTTTTTTTAGATTTAAGTTGCATATATCTAACAATAGATGGCGCCATTTGTAAGAGGAAAATTTCAACTTTATTTGTAAAGGACTTTTCTGCAATATAGTGAAAAAAAAGTAGTAAACGACATTGAATTTATTTTTTTATATTATTTGTTTTTAATTCGATGTATCTTTTTAAAGCAATGGAAGTATTGTTTTTTATGGCAATAATTTTTTTGAGTGTAGACGAACAATATAAGACGAATAATATTTAAGTACCTAGATGTTATTTCTCTTAATAATTTTTAAGAATTTTTGAAAAAAAATCTGATAATTTAATTAAAACCCCCTTGACCATTAATATGGAGTAAGAAATCGAATATATACCTAAGTAAATTAAAATATTTTTTTCATGACATTTTAAAAATTTCGAGAAATAACAGCGATAATTAATTTTTAACAACCGCAGTAATTGATTTTTGAAAAGTATTAATGGAAAAATTTAGTATCAAAAAGTCTAATTAAACTCAGACATGGAATGAGTGGATGTTGCATCCAGTTTTATATGTTAATTACTTGCTTGAATAGAATTTGTTGTTGTTTAACCAAAAATAGAAATCTTATTTTAATAAATTAAAAAGACTAGACTTTATTAGATTATAATAAATTAAAAAGACTTTATTAGCACTAAAATATTTGGCAGCCAAAGATTAACTGTCACTTATTGTCCTTGGCAAGAATGAAACCCATCTAAACTGCCTGCTAAAAATACCTGATAAACATACACTGAAGTGACAAAAGTCATGGGATACCTCTTAATATCGTGTCGGCCCTCCTTTCGCCCGGCGAAGTGCAGCAACTCGACGTGGCATGGACTCAACAAGTCGTTGGAAGTCTTCTGCAGGAATATTGAGCCATGCTGTCTCGATAGACGTCCATAATTGTGAAAGCGTTGATGGTGCAGGATTTTGGGCACGAACAGACCTCTCGATGATGTCCCATAAATGCTCGATGGGATTCATGTCGGGCGATCTAGGTGGCCAGATCATTCGTTGGAATTGTCCAGAATGTTCTTCAAACCAATCGCGAACAGTTGTGGCCCGGTGACATGGCGCATTGTCATCCATAAAAATCCCATCGTTGTTTGGGTACATGAAGTCCATGAATGGCTGCAAGTGATCTCCAAGTAGCTGAATATAAGCATTTCCAGTCAATGTTCGGTCCCTTCGCACCAGAGGACCAAGTTCATGCCATGAAAAAACATCCCACACCATTACGGAGCCACCACCAGCTTGAACAGTGCCTTGCTGACAGTTTGGGTCCATGGCTTCATGGGGTCTGCGCCACACTCGAACCCTACCATCAGCTCTTACCAACTGAAATCGTGACTCATCGGAGCAGGCCACGGTTTTCCATTCATCTAGGGTCCAACCGATATGCTCACGTGCCCACGAGAGTCGCTGCAAGCGATGTCGTTCTGTCAGTAAAAGTACTCGAGTTGGTCTTCTGCTGGAATAGCCCAAGAAAGCCAAATTTCTCCGCACTGTTCTAACAGACAAGTCCCTTGTACGTCCCACATTGATTTCTGCGGTTATTTGACGCAGTGTTGCTTGTCTGTTAGAATTTACGACTCTTTGCAGACGTCTCCGGTCTCGGTCGTTAAGTGCAGGCGGTCGACCACTGCGCTGTCCATGGTGGGATGTTATGCCTGAAATTTCATACTCTCGGCACATTCTTGACACAGTGGATCTGGGAATGTTGAATTCCCTAACGATTTCCGAAATGGCATGACCCATGCGTCTAGCTCCAACTAACATTCCGCGTTCAAAGTCTGTTAAATCCCGTCGTGCCGTCATCATCACGTCAAAACCTCTTCACATGAATAACTTGAACAGAAATGAAAGCTCTGCGAAAGCACTGTGCATTTATACCTGTTCTACGCGATGCTACTGCCATCTGAAAATTTGCATATTGCTATCCCATGACTTTTGTCACTTCAGTGTATATCACATCAAGAAATTCTGTCGAACCCTAGAACATGTACTAGTAATTATGATAAACCTCTAAAGGGTGTAGTAAATTTACCTAGATTAAACCCAAACTGTTATTTATAATCCCAGATTTATCGCGTTGTAAAGTTTGCACTTCTTTGGCAAGATATTTAACATTTGTATAGAATATAATTGTCTACTAAGTAACAATAGCATTTTACACATGGAGTTAAGTTGTAAAAGTTAGAAGCAGTTATAAATTAAAGATTTTATTAAATGAATTAATTAATTTTTGTTTGTATAAGTACAAAAATCTGTTTCTCATATTTATGTGAAGTTGTAACTTCCTTGTGGATAGCAAGTTGGCCTTCCAAATTTTTGTGTTTTAATGGAGTTTGTTGGTGTGTTTACTTGTTTAGCAGTGTCAAACAATGTATTTCTGTAGAGAATATGTTCCATAAATCTGCTCTTTCACAATATGATGGTGAACTCTTAATAACGCTAAAGCTCCGCATAGCTGTCTTTATCATAATTTTTATTAAAAGCGTAGTGAATTTTTCGCGATAGGATAGCATTTAGGAGCCCTATACTACTGTGACCAGAAGTTAAGACAAATTTTCAATTTAAAATTCAAGGGACTTATGGAATTTCAATATTTTTTTTTAGGGTGCTGGCACTGTCCTTTACATCAGTGTGAAATTTGACGTCTAAATATTCATTAGTGTTTGAGTTACGCTCGGCTTTGTGAGGCGCTAAAACTGATTCCGGCGATTTTTGAAATGTATAAATTAACTGAGCAAAGAATAACAAACAATTCAAAGAAGCTCACGTCCAAAATATAAAAGATTTGGTGCTTGCAAACCGTCGATTTAGAATTAGAGATCTTTCTGATGATGTTGGAATTTCAAAAAGATAGCTCAATCCCATTTTGAGCCTCAAACGCGTCAAATCTCGATGGGTACCGAGAACACTGAATGCTCCAGCTCACACTGCGCTGATCCTTCATGCCTGTTTCGCTAAAAATGAAACCCACATCGTTCGACAACAATCGTATTCACACCATGCGACTTCTGGCTATTACCTAAACTCAAAAGAACCCTCCGAGATTGAGTTGATTGAAGTCGATTGAAGAGAGAGCCGATTGAAGAGATTCAACGTGAATCTCCGCGCACTGCCGATGATTTTTTAGCATGCACTGAGGATTGGAAGAAAAGTTGGCGTAATTGCATTGTGTCCGGAGGGGATTACTTTGAAAGAGATGAAATAAATTTCTATAATTAATAAAGAGTTTTTGAAAAATCTAATTGGTCTTACTTTCTAGGCACAGTGGTATTATCAATATATAGAAATAATTTATAAAATTATGAGACGGCATCATTTTTGTAATATAACAATTGATAATTTCTTCTTTTAGGATATGCAGTACATATACTTGATTCTTGTTCTTATTCTTTCAGTGGAAGGAGAAAAGCAAGGTAATTTTAGATATCAAAATCTTTAGAAACCATATCATTCATACATACAAAACTTTTATGCGATTTTATCAGGTTGATTTTTAAAATAAGAATAGGTCCTTCCATGATGAAAATAGTAATCCAAATAACCCCGGAATTACTGATTTTCATAAAATTTAGCACCGATAGTAGATACACATATAATAAGATAAATACAAATATAAGCAATCTCTTTGAAAGTACATCGTATTCTTTCCTTTTCTAAGCACACTCCACTCATTGGAAGACATGTATCTTTCTTGAGGTTTGCTTGTTTCAAAGTTGAATCTGCTACACATATACATGATCGTTTGTTAGTGGTTAGGAATCCACGTTTAACTGAAGTTTCCGGATTAATTAGCCTAAAGTGTGCAAAAATGATCGTAAAGTGACAAACCAAACCAAGCTATACGTATATGCAATCTTTACAACAATCCTCACATTAGCAAATGACAGAAGATTCAATCCCTAGATAATTGAAAATAAGGTATCTTTAATTACCCATCAAATTCCGTTGCAGAATTGAAATTATTTTAGTACATGTATTTTACATGGAGCGGACTTCAGTACACGTATTGATAATTGCCCGCCACATGTACCAGAGTCATTAAAAATATATCTCAGTAAGTTTAGCCTTAATGAATGGCATATCCAATTTATAATTTTGATTTTGTCTGAAGTAAACATATTTATTTCGGCATCACTCTATATTGATATTCATACTTATTTAGAAATCACCCAATATCGGTTCTCATTATTTAGGCTTCTCTCAATATTGATACTCATACTTATTTAGGCTTCACTCAATATTGATACTCATACTTATTTAGGCATCATTCAATATTGGTATTCATACTTATTTAGACATCATTCAATATTGATCACTCAATATTATCTCAATATTGATACTCATACTTCAAAATTGATAATTCTATATCATCACTCAATATTAATACTCTTACATATTTAGACATAATTCAATATTGGTACTAATACTTATTTAGACATCATTCAATATTCATACTCATACTTATTTAAGCATCATTCAATATTGGTACTTATACTTATTTAGACATCATTCAATATTGATCACTCAATATTATCTCAATATTTATACTCATACTTCAACATTGATAATTCTATATCATAACTCAATATTGATACTCATACATATTTAGACATAATTCAATATTGGTACTAATATTCATTTAGACATCATTCAATATTCATACTCATACTTATTTAGGCATCATTCAATATTGGTACTCATAATTATTTAGGCCTTATTCAGTATTGATCACTCATTATTAGTTCAATATTGATACTCAAACTTGCACATTGATAATTCTATATCATCACTCAATATTGATACTTATACATATTTGACATAATTTAATATTTATACTCATACTTATTTAGACATCATTAAATATTGGTCACTCAATATTATTTCAATATTGATCACTCAATATTATTTTAATATTGATACTCATACTTATTTAGACATAATTCAATATTGATCACTCAATATTATTTCAATATTGGTACTAATACTTATTTAGACATAATTCAATATTCATTCTCATACTTAGTTAGGCATCATTCAATATTGGTACTCATACTTATTTAATCATCATTCAATATTGATCACTCAATATTATTTCAACATTGATACTTAAACTTGCACATTGATAATTCTATATCATCACTCAATATTGATACTTATACATATTTGACATAATTTAATATTGATACTCATACTTATTTAGACATCATTAAATATTGGTCACTCAATATTATTTCAATATTGATCACTCAATATTATTTTAATATTGATACTCATACTTATTTAGACATAATTCAATATTGATCACTCAATATTATTTCAATATTGGTACTAATACTTATTTAGACATAATTCAATATTCATTCTCAAACTTAGTTAGGCATCATTCAATATTGGTACTCATACTTATTTAATCATCATTCAATATTGATCACTCAATATTATTTCAACATTGATACTTAAACTTGCATTTGATAATTCTATATCATCACTCAATATTGATACTTATACATATTTGACATAATTTAATATTTATACTCATACTTATTTAGACATCATTAAATATTGGTCACTCAATATTATTTCAATATTGATCACTCAATATTATTTTAATATTGATACTCATACTTATTTAGACATAATTCAATATTGATCACTCAATATTATTTCAATATTGGTACTAATACTTATTTAGACATAATTCAATATTCATACTCATACTTAGTTAGGCATCATTCAATATTGGTACTCATACTTATTTAATCATCATTCAATATTGATCACTCAATATTATTTCAATATTGATACTTAAACTTGCACATTGATAATTCTATATCATCACTCAATATTGATACTTATACATATTTGACATAATTTAATATTTATACTCATACTTATTTAGACATCATTAAATATTGGTCACTCAATATTATTTTAATATTGATACTCATACTTATTTAGACATAATTCAATATTGATCACTCAATATTATTTCAATATTGGTACTAATACTTATTTAGACATAATTCAATATTCATACTCATACTTAGTTAGGCATCATTCAATATTGGTACTCATACTTATTTAATCATCATTCAATATTGATCACTCAATATTATTTCAACATTGATACTTAAACTTGCACATTGATAATTCTATATCATCACACAATATTGATACTTATACATATTTGACATAATTTAATATTTATACTCATACTTATTTAGACATCATTCAATATTCATAAAAATCACATCCAATCATCATTCGTGACCGTCACTTCTTGTTTCTCGTTTGGAAAGATGTAATAATGAAATGTTTCGAAAAGTTTTGAAATGAATATTAATTAATTGAATTTTAATATAGTGTATAATTCATTCATCAGTTGAATTTTATTCTTTTGTAGGATTCATTCGTGACTTTAATTTTATTGTCCTCTATGACTCATTCATTCTGTTTAATTTATTCATGATATATGATTTATTCATCTGTTGAATTTTATTCTTTTGTTTCATTCATGAAATTTTATTGTCCTTTCATTCATTCGGTTTAATTTATTCATGATATATGATTCATTCATCAGTTGAATATTATTCTTTTGTAGGATTCATTCATGAGTTTAATTTTATTGTCCTGTATGACTCATTCATTCGGTTTAATTTATTGATGATATATGATTCATTCATCAGTTGAATATTATTCTTTTGTAGGATTTATTCATTATTTAAATTTTAATGCAGCATATGATTAATGCAACACAATTAGAATATTTTTTTATTGTTTCAAAAATAGATCGTGTTTGCCCTTCCGTCTCACTCGAACACTGCGGAAAAGAAATCTACTCCTGCTGCAACAGCAACGATTGCGAAAAAGGACAAGTCTGCTGTTTCCAAGTTGCAGGATGCACAGCAAGTGTAGGAAGCCGATGGCAAGCGGAACGGCTCCAGCATTCGTGCTTGACCCAAAAAAGTGCAAGTTAGAAAAAACTTACTTCATGTCTGAACCTGAGAAGAAAACGGGACAAAGTGGCTGGTAACCCCAAAAAAGGGCCCCATACAAAAAGTATATTACTTTTGAAAATAATGTTTAAGTCAACAGTGATTTATAAATGCAAACAATACAAATAAAAACAGTCAATGAAAAGTTTGGCTGCAAAAAAAATGTCTTATGTATCATGCTTGAAAATTTTTTTTTCAATTATTTATTATACATAAAAGATTCCATAAGATGTTACAAAACTACTGGAATGCTTAGGTGGAATATTTTCCTTATTCCTTTCTAAACCTAATCAGAGCAAGTTATAAAAAAAAGTTTGCTTGTTGAAAATAATGTTTAAGTCAGCAGTGATTAATAAATGCAAACAATGTAAATAAAAAATAGTCAATGAAAAGTTTCGCTGAAAAAAAATGTCTTATGTACCATGCTTGAAATTTTTTTTTCTTCTACTATTTATTATACATAAAAGATTACATAAGATGTTACAAAACTACTGAAATTTTTAGGTGGTATATTTTCCTTATTCCTTTCTGAACCTAATCAGGTCAAGTTATAAAAAACGTTTGCTTTTTGACAATAATGTTTAAGTCAACAATAATTTATAAATGCAAACAATACCAATAAAAGTAGTCAATGAAAAGTTTCGCTGAAAAACAAATGTCTTATGTATCATGTTTGAAAATTTTTTTCTATTATTTATCATACATAAAAGATTACATGAGATGTTACAAAACTACTGAAATGTTTAGGTGGAATATTTTCCTTATTCGTTATGGAATTTATTCCTTTTTAAACCTAATCAGAGCAAGTTATAAAGAATGTTTCCTTTTTGAAAATAATGTTTAAGTCAACAGTGATTTATAAATGCAAACAATATAAATAAAAATAGTCAATGAAAAGTTTCGCTCAAAAAAAATGTCGTATATATCATGCTTGAACATTCCGTTTCCTATTATTTATTATACATAAAAGATTACATAAGATGTTACAAATCTACTGAAATGTTTAGGTGGAATATTTATCTTATTCCTTATGGAATTTATTCCTTTCTAAACCTAATCAGAGCAAGTTATTATAAACGTTTTCTTGTTGAAAATAATGTTTAAGTCAACAATGGTTTATAAATGCAAACAATACAAATAAAAATAGTCAATGAAATATTTCGCTGAATTAAAATGTCTTATGTATCATGCTTGAAATTTTTTTTTCTATTATTTATTATACAATTACATAAGATGGTAAAAAACTACTGAAATGTTTAGGTGGAATATTTTCCTTATTTCTTTCTAAACCTAATCAGAGCAAGTTATAAAAAACGTTTGCTTGTTGAAAATGATTTTTAAGTCAACAGTAATTTATAAATGCAAACAATATAAATAAAAATAGTCAATGAAAAGTTTCGCTAAAAAAAAATGTCTTATGTATCATGCTTGAACAAAAAATTATTTTTCTACTATTTATTATACACAAAATATTACATAAGATGTTACAAAACTACTGAAATGTTTAGGTGGAATATTTTCCTTATTCCTTATGAAATTTAGTCCTTTCTAAACCTAATGAGAGCAAGTTATAAAAAACGTTTGCTTTTTGAAAATAATGTTTAAGTCAACAGTGATTTATAAATGCAAACAATATAAATAAAAACAGTCAATGAAAGGTTTCGCTGAAAAAAAAATGTCTTATGTATCATGCTTGAAAAAATTTTTTTTCCTGTTATTTATTATACAGAAAAGATTACATACGATGCTACTAAACTGCTGAAATGTTTAGGTGGAATACTTTTTCACTTTCCATATATCAAATAGGTAATAGATTTCACTACATAGAGGGCTTTGTTTGATTTTTACTCACCAGATGGTTTATAGCACTTTACTGTTATCAGAAATTATTTTGTGGGCTTTTTTGATGTTTTCGTCGACAATAGCCTCTTTGGGGCGTCCACTGCGTGCATCGTTCTGGGTGCTCATTTGGCCTCGTTTAAATTAAGCAAACCACTTTTCTACGGCTGATTTTCTTGGTGCAAAGGCAGAATAATGTTTGTCAAGCCAAGTCTTGGCTTAAATAGTATTTTTTTTTTCGCCAATAAGCCATGCTTTATTAACACACGAAATTCCTTTTGATCCATTTTTTTAAACTAACTAAAGTTGCTTCACTAAAAATGCTATAATTCACATACTAATAGTGCAATTGCTGTCAAATTTATACACGTGTCTTTTGAAGGTTAGAGCTACCTAAAACGCATATGGATTTAATACTAGTAGCGCCATCTATGTGTCAGCCTATGAACCTTTCAGCCCACCTTTCATACAAAATTACTGTAGAATAAGTGATGTCAAATAAATCCTTGGGTGTTTCAGATTGAACTAACACAAAGTATGTCTAGAAATTAAATTTTTTAAGACCTAAAATGAATAGATTAAATTCAGATTTCCTTGTCCAATTCGTAGACGAGTGGAAAGAAGAAACTTAATGGCCATGATAATAAGATGTATTATCGTATCGATAGCTAGGATATCTGGTGAGAGTTTTCTGAAAAATAATGTGCATAATTGCTTACAGAAATTGTTCCAGGTATCTATAGATTGAGGTTTTGGTTTGTCTTTAAAAGTATTTGGTTTTGGCTTGATTTCATTATAACTAGAAAAAAATGATGTGATAAAGAAATATTGAGAAAGGAATAACAATCTAATTATCAAATTAACTTTAGTAATTTTATCAGGAAAATCGGGAATTCTTTCTAATCAGAATGAAGTTATTAGTCATTTACCTCTTATCATTATTTATCCTTAGGGAACTTCCTCATGCACAGCATAAGTATAAGACGAGGCTAACGAAGATAAGTATTATTATTATCTGCAAAATCATTAGAAACGCATTACAAACAACACATGAAAAAAAAGATAGTTAAAAAACTGAGAGGAGAAATGAATAGAAATGATAGAGCATTGATTTTAATTATAGCAGAACATACAGCTAAAGTATAATATAATGTAGACGAAACCTCACACGAATCTTTAATAAACATAACTGTTGTAATGTACAAGAACCAATATTGGAGCACACTATACATCAATTAAATTGGCATGGATTCCCAAATTCGGCAATAGCTTAAAAGAAAGAATTTGTAGGATTAAAATAAGGGACATATGTAAATATTTCTTAAAAATTTGATGATCTTGTACTGAACATTCTGGACCATCTGCAAGACCACAAAGCAAACTTTGAATTCCTATTCCAATATTAAAACTTCCTCCATAAATTTTGCACTACAAGAAAGGCCCAAGGAAATCATCAATAATTATTTTTAATTCAGTAATGATAAGTCGTACAGTATTGATACAATCATATTTATAAGTATATTATATGTGTAAATAAGTATTTAATTTTTATTTTGTCAGAATGCATTTTGTTTTGCTTTCCTTTTAGTAAAAAAAAAAAATTTTCATTTCATTTTCCTTTTTTTAAAAAAATATTTCATTTCGCATATGTGCCCCAGTGTCATCACGCCCCATAATTGATGAGCCCCACAGTTTGAGAATCCTTGCTTTATGGTATTAAATTTTTAATGTATCTGAGTGTGATTTTAAATTTATTTATTACATATTATTTTTATTTAACACCTATGTGTTTATGATATCCTTTAAAACAAGTAATATATATAAAAACAAATGTAAAGCCAATTCCTACTTTTTTTCACTATATTGCAAGAACTCCTTTATAAATAATTTTCATTTATTTTTTAAAGTTTATCTGGCGCCATCTATTGGTCGATATATGCAACTTAAATCTAAAAAAAACTAGAATTAATTAATTAAATTTAATTACTGAATTAATATTTGAAAAAACTGTATTAACATCAAGTGTCATCCACTAATTCAAAAAAAAAAATGTATTTGAACGTGAGTAGATGAATAAAAAGTATTTTATTAACGATTGAAAATTTGAACAAGATATATATAGGGAGAGTGTGAGCTAATAGAAGGAATTGAATAAGAATAAAGAATAGGAAATAATAAAGAATTATAAAATTTAACTTGTTTCGATTTTGCCTGCATTTAATTGAAATGACTTAATTGATGGAAATTTTATTACTGTTTAATTAGCTTAATTACAATTCAACATAAATAATTATTCAATTTTTTAAACTGTAAAAATCTATTTTTAAAAACCTTGCTTACTTTAACTGAATTGTTACTATTTTTTGTTCTCTTTTTTTATTTTCGTAATCATACACTTGTAATATATAGAAATTTAGGCGCTTTTCTTATAAAAGGACATATGGGAATTGCAGTTGAATTTTTTTATTAACAAAATAAGGAAATGATTAAAATTTTGAAATAAATACTAATGAACTGATGCAATAACTATTTCTCAAGATGAATTGCTTGAAAATAAAGCGCATGCTACACGGAAGTATAATTATATTTCACTGTACTAATATTGACCTTTTTTCAGTTCCTTTGTTATTAAATGTGCAATTCCATGTAAATATTTTAATTAAAATGAATTTTTGATTGAGGAAAAAGTTCTGAAAAATTTGAAGATTAACAATAAACTATCATTTCCTTCAATTAGAACGCTAACTAAATTGAATATACCTTATCTTATTGACCAACAACTTGGCATTCGAAAAAACAAAATATTCTAAAATTAATTTGGGTTGTTGACGATTGCAATTTTTCAATTTCTTCTATTAGCTCACACTCTCCCTATACACATCTTGTTCAAATTTTCAATCGTTGATAAAATCATTATTATTCATCCACTCAAGTTTAAAAAAATGTATTTGAACTTGTAGTGGATGACACTTGATGTTAATACAGTTTTTTCAAATATTAATTCATTAATTAAATTTAATTTATTAATTTTAGTTTTTCTAGATTTAAGTTGCATGTATCTACTAATAGATGGCGCCAGATAAACTTAAAAAATGAATGAAAAATATTTGTAAAGGACTTTTTGCAATATAGTGGGAAAAAAAGTAGGAATTGACTTAAAAAAATTTTTTTTTACATTACTTGTTTATTTGAAAATTGACATATGAATAAGAATTTAATGAAAGACAGAAGTAACTTAGTTCCTTCATTATATTATGCAGTAAAGTATTAAAAATCTTACTGACATTTTCTCAGAAATCTGACATGCTGGTTTATCCCATGATAATCGTTTCAGTCTGAAATTTCGTGAGACCAATGCTGACTTTGGATGCGTGGCAACCGTGAGGTGCTCCATTGTTTTTTAAGAATTTAAAGTTCATTAGTTGTAGTCAGGGCCAGATTTAGATGAAAAGGGGCCCTAGACTATTCCACTTATGAGGCCCTTTCACCTCCCACTTTTAAGTTTGTAAATTAGATGAGAGATAATAAAATACATCATTACTGTGATATATATCAATATTGTCACAAAAAAGTTTTTCAATACTCTATAAACACTTCACTAAAGTATTGAACCTACTGGATTTAAAAGTCGAGAATCAAATGTTTTTGTACGCAATCCTAAAATAAGAATCTTTTCTAATAACATTAACACGTGTTTCATATTATCGAAGTAATACGAATATAACCGAACGTCGGGATATCAATAGGTCTGTTCGTTTGTCTGTTCCAATCTGCACTTTATTTATGCAAGAACAAACCAGAGCTTAGTAGCATAAGACGCGTAAATATTTGCCATAGTAATCAGTGAACGTATGAACTATACTTTGGTGGAATCTGCACTCATGTCCATAAATTAAGGATAGTTCAGAATCACACAGAAATTGAACTCTAAAATAACAATTTCATCTGTAGAATTATCACACACATCTTGAAGAAGAATATGCAAATTACAGGAAACCACCAGATGGAGCGGATAGTACGTCACAATGACGAGAGTGTAAGGGAGGGTATATAAGGAATGGTGGCAAAGACGTAAAATTGTTCACAAGCGCTTTAAAAGCCTTTCAGTGCAATAACCGCATAGTTATGGCACAAAGGAAGCATTTGGATGATTTTTACGTGGTAGAATTATCGGACTACTGGAATGTGGACGTACCCAGCTGGAAGTATTCGAGGAACTTGGAATCGCCCAGAATATCATCTCCAGGCTTTGGCAACGATTCCAAGATGATGGTAATGGGAGTAGATGTTACAGCACAGGTCACCCCGAGTTACAACGCCGAATCAGGACCGGTATTTAGCAGTTACTGCCAAAAGAAACAGACGGAGCACAGCATCAGACCTATCTCGTCAGCTCTCTTCAGCTACCGGTACGACAGTTTCAAGGCAGACCGTGTACAGACGCTTAGGGCACATTGGTCTATATGCTTGTAGGCCTGTCAGATGTGTTCCACTTACCGCAACTCACTGTCGTCTGCGATTAACCTGGAGTAGAGAGCATGCATTGTGGACACCGCAACAGTGGTCTGGTGTGATGTTTTCCGACGAGTCCAGGTTTAGTTTGCAGTCTGATTCTCGCCGGACTTTCATATGGAAAGCGCCAGGTACCCGTTACCACCAAGAGAACACCATTGAATGACACCGTTACGGTGGTGCAGGATGGCTCGTTTGTGGAGGAATTATTCTTGGTTCCAGAACTAACTTGCATGTTCAGAGTGTAACGATGACAGGCCACATCTATCGGGAAGTCATTCTGGAACAACATGTACGTTTGCAACATGTACGCTGAATTTATGTTTATGGATGACAACGCCCGTCCTCACCGTGCAAACATTGAAGACGAATGCCTTCAATTGGAGGATATCTCCCGTATGGATTGGCCAACATACTCACCGGACTTGAATCCAATAGAGCATGTGTGGGATATGCTTGGCCGACGAATTGCAGCCCGTCACCCCCCTCCCACCTGTCAACCGGAACTTTGGAGGGCATTGCTTGATGAGTGGTGTAATATTCCCCAAGATCAGATTGATAATTTGATACTCAGCATGCCTAGGTCATGGGAGACATACTCCATATTAACCATCATACTAACCATGTTATACTGTTTTTTGTAAATAGGTTCTTTTTTTAAATTTGCTCCAGGGAGTAAAAATCGCAATTTTTATTACTGATGTCTAACATATAGCATCTTTTTTGCTCTTTACCTTTTGTTTAATAAATAGACTTTACAAATAAGTCAAATTTGTTTTGCTTCTGTCTCTTTCTTTGCCTGAACTTCATTATCCTTAATTTATGGACACGAGTGTAGTATTACAAACGAACAGACCCAATGAGCCGAACGCGTTGATTTTAACCAATACATTTTTATGTTTGTTTATTAGTCCTATGTGTAGAATTTCTCCTAATTTTCTATTAAGTGTTTTAGTGTTTACTGTTTTTAGAATAGTGTAATTCTAATTTTGCTAACAATTTAAATGTAGGCCCCTCTTGATCTTGAGGCCCTAGGCTGAAGCCTAGTTATCCTATAGGAAAATCCGGCCCTGGTTGTAGTTTAGTTTTTATGTCGTATAGCCATTGCTTTGTAGTCATTGCTTTGCATTGTATAAAATAAATAATTGAATATTGAATATCATGTACTTGAACTTCAGACTTCTTCTACAAGAGCTGCGTCTTAATGTAGTACTTTATTGAAATAATTGAAATTTTAATCTGCTCTTGTTGTAAAGAAATTTGAGTTTACCGAACAACGCTAGGATGCTATACATGTAATTTTAATTACAAAATAAAAAATTTTTTTACATATATATTATTATTATTTTCAATACGTTAATTATTTACTTCAAGTAAATTGAAAAAAATAATTAAAAAAGTAAAAAACGATATGAAAAAGTATTCTATTGATTTATTTGTTCAGATTCAAAGAAGAAAGGAAGAACAATGAATATAAACTTTTATCGGGATGTATTACACAAAAATTATGTATAATTATAAATTTGGATTACATAGATATTGAATACATAATAAACGCTATAGAGGGGAATGATATTTTCCAGACTTGTGAGACAAACTTGAGGGTGCAATTCTATAATGAATATTATGAGTACTGTAACATCAACAACTACATCAAGGAAGATTTGTTGATCTAAATCGTACGAAGGCCTATTTAAACAAAATAATACAACCTATTTGATTATCTTCACTGACATATAAATCTATTTGATAATGTTAACATTGAATTGAATTTTTTCTCAATTATTCAATAACTGTGCAATATTGTGTAAAACCTTTTACTAGAAGTCTATTTTGACTATTACGAGAAACTTTCAAGGATATTTTATTAATTTTCCTATTCCGTAAATAATTTATATTTGAAAAGATTTTCTTATTTTGTGCATATATTTCAGCTACTCTGATGAGAATTGAGACACATTACAATTGATTACAGTGTTACTATATTTTTAAAGAATTGTATTCGAAAATTATAATTTTAAAAATATACTTACTATGTACATATTTTTAAAGAATTGTATTCGAAAATTATAATTTTAAAAATATACTTACTATGTACATATTTTTAAAGAATTGTATTCGAAAATTATAATTTTAAAAATATACTTAATATGTACATATTAATAAAAAATAAATTCTACTTAAACTTTTTAAAATTAAACACATTAAGAATAAAGGCCCCTCCTTTATATTTATGAATTTTTAAGAAGAACTTAGTCTTTCACAAATGTAAACAATAATTACTATTGAAGTTAAATAGCTCACAAAATTTCAGAGCAAAAGGGTATTCATGTTTAAACAATATTACAGGATGATTTTTTTCTAAACAACCATTTAATAAAATTTTTTAAAAAACTAAAATGTCGGCACTTTGTCGACAAACCAGCACTCTTAAGTGTATTATTACAACTGTACTTTCTGAAAAAATCATGCAACCCAACGCTTAAACCGATTTGAAGAAAACAACAAGGTTCCATTTAACCGAAAATGTTTACATTTTCGAATATTTAGGTATACTACTGTGCCCAAAAAATAAGACCAATTATTTTTTTTCAAAAACTCTTTATTTATTCTTCCTAATTTATTTCATAGCCTTCAAATTAATCCCCTCCGGACACTGCACTTATGCCAACTTTTTTTCCAATCCTCAATGTAAGCTAAAAACTCATCGGCACGGATGGCCTTCAAAGCGCGCACCGATTCACATTGAATCTCTTCAATCGACTCAAAACGGTGTCCCCGGAGTGTTCTTTTGAGTATAGGGAATAGCCAGAAGTCGCACGGGGGGAATACAGTGGTTGTGGAACGATATGGGTTTAATTTTTGGTAAAAAGTCACGAAGAATCAATGCAGTGTGAGCTGGCGCATTCAGTGTTTTCGCTACCAATCGAGATTTGACGCGTTTCAAGCCCAAAATGGATTTGATCGATCCTTTTGTAATTCCAATATCATTAGCAAGGTCTCTAAATTTAAATCAACGGTTTGCAAGCACCAAATCTTTAATTTTTTGGACGTTAGCTTCGTTGGTTGAGGTTGATGATCGACCAGAGGGCTTTTCGTCTTCAACGTGTGCTCTGCTTTCTTTGAACCGGAATCAGTTTTAGCGTCTCACAAAGCCAAGCGTAACTCAAACACTAATGAATATTTTGACTCCAAATTTCACACAGATGTCAAGGAAAGGGCCAGCAACATAAAAAAGAAGAAAAAATCGGAATTCTATAAGCCCCGGTAATTTTAAATTGAATATTGGTCTTACCTTTTGGACACAGTAGTACATTTTTCAGTAATATAAGTTGGCGATTGTCTCTATTAAGTCAGATTATCGGTAATCGAATGTATTATGAAATTTATATTTAAAAGTTTTATTATGGAACACGCCATTAGAAAAAGGGAATTTTTATCAGATAAATGTTCTTAATAAAATTGGCTCATAATAATCCTTTAAAATTAACTTCACTTAA
Source organism: Caerostris darwini (assembly GCA_021605075.1). Classification (NCBI taxonomy): domain Eukaryota; kingdom Metazoa; phylum Arthropoda; class Arachnida; order Araneae; family Araneidae; genus Caerostris; species Caerostris darwini. The sequence goes on along the minus strand of BPLQ01009086.1, from coordinate 191,786 downwards.
AGTATTGGTTTTTCATGCATTTTGTAAAATTTTTGAGGCAGTCAATTACTTAAAGTTTCTAATGAATTATATTTCGAAAATATATTAATGAAAAACAATTTTTTTCATGTATTTTAAGATTAAATATCGTTCTTATTTTAAGAAATTAATAAAAATCAAAAGATACATTAAATGCTATTCAATTTTTATCTTTTTTTTTTTTGCTTAGTATCATATTTGCATAAATTTAAAAAAAATATTAAAAAAATAATTATTGCATTGTTTCAAAATATTTAAACAATCATAAACATAACTGAGCACTAGTGATATTTCATTTTCATTTTATTTCTTATTAACTGTTCTTGATAAAAAAAATGAAGTAAGCAATTACGTATTTTAAAGCATTTATCAAAAAATGAAATACTCGTATAAGTCAAAACATTAAAAGAGGTAGTAAACAACTCGGCAATTACCGCTCGGGCCTTAGTGCAGTGCTCTGTAATTGCTCAGCACAGCAATATTTGCGGCAAACAATTACTATTCGGTAATTGTTCTTGATAAAAAAAGGAATTAAACAATATCGTGATTAACCCCTTCTGAAGTAAATTATAATAATAAATTATCATAAATATTATTATTAAAATTAACTACCAACAAATGAAATGTAAGAATAAAAAAAAATAATAATAAACAGATACCCGTGATCATTAGCTCATGGCCGAGCGGTAATTGCTCAACACAGCAATATTTGCGGCAAACAATTACTACTCTGTTGAGCGCTAACTTAAGCAAAACATTAAAACCATCAGTTACAGACAAAATTATAAAACAACCAGAATTAGACAAACATTATTAAATATAATTCATATACAGGGGAAACTGTTTTTGAATTGTTGTTGAGAAGTATTTTGAAAACTGTGTACCTTGAGTATTAGTTAGTATACATCGTTCTTGCAAAAAGGTAAATTATATAGATGTACGAGTTCGTATCTCAGGTATTACGACGGGTGTCTTACATGATTGCATTTTTTTATGGATGCAGGCTGATGGAGACTTAATCAGACCAATCGTGCCGTGCATTGTCTGCAAATCCTTAAAGTCGGTAACTTATTTTTCTTCGAGCTATAGAGGTATTTAGTTTCAAATGATCGAGTTTGAAAGGTTGTAAAAATTAAACATTGCTTGTGTTCGAGTACAGAGATCCAATTCTTTTTTTCGAGTTACGGAGGGAAAATATATACCAAAATGGCTTGTGGGGATTGACTAATTATTTCGACATGTAGAGGGTTGAAATTTCGAGTAATGGAGGTTTCGGAAGGCAAGGAAACAAAAAAGTTTTTCGAGTTGTGGAGGTTTACGACTTATCGAGGTTCGACTGTAAACTTGAAAAATATAGGTTGTTGGTCTTTTAAAGAAAAATGCTTCAAAAAAAGTTAGTGCTATTAGGCAAAACGATGTCTACAGAATACAATATAATCATGAAATTTACAGACAAATTCAAAGAATCTGATATTGTAAAAGTTATAAAAGCAAGCCGTATTAGATGACTGGGACACATTTTCAGATATAACGACTCAAATCCAATTAAAGAAGTTACTTTTTCAACAATTGAAGGCACCCGAAGAAGAGAAAGACCTTCTACCAGATGGGTTGATTCTGTGGAAAGAGATCTAAAGTGTTTAGGAGTCAAAAGATGGCGATCTATTGCCCCTGACAGAGTCAGATGAAGGAAGCTCATGGAGATTGCCATGGTCTGTAAGAGACTGTAGTGCTGAGGAAAGAGAAGGCTGATGGCAGGAAAGTTAAGGTGGCCCTTTTTTTCCATACGGGGTTCTATTTTCCTTAAACAAAGAAATCCTATTGATACACCCCCCCACCCCATTGCTTTAACAGCCTAGTAACATATAGCGTCATATCATTTCATATTCCCAGACCACACGAAGTAGCCTAACTTGTAACTCAAAGGTAAGGTGCTCAGTTAATGTGTTGAAGGGCTGAGGTTCGAATTGTTGGCGACGGTGGTTATAGTTTTTGCTTTTAGGAATGTGGAAATTTGACAAAGAGTATAAAGTGTCTCATCGATAGTCAGCCTGCTTAGTATATGGGGTTCCTGTGGCCGAGTGGAAAGCGCTCTGTACCATTCCGGCAACATCGGAACCACTGCAAACAACCCGGCAGTGCCAGGGATGTTTGCAGTGGTTCGGAATTCCCTTTAAATCGTAAGTCCTGGTCTAATACGACCGTAGACTTCTTCTCACCCTCATTATTCCCAAACTGTAAAGAGGCAACTCATCTCTAGGCACAGTGATATGGTGTGATGTAGTAGTAGTTGTAACCTGCTTTGTATGGGGTTTCTTCCAAATGTTGGTCAGTTATTAGTCAATGGCCTCACTTCGTCATTGGTGTGTTGACCTGTTTAAGCAAACACTTTAAAAAAACTTTGTTTTTTTAAAGCAAACACTGCAAGTTTCTGTTGAAAAAATAATATATTTAATATTTATAAATCTCAGATATCTTTCATATACTTTTGATGTGTATTATGGACATCTGGAAAAGTATCAAATTGCAAAATTTAAACAAGAAACATGGAACATGAAGTTCACATATATTCAACAATCGTAAAAAATGACAACTATACAGAAGTACAAAATAATTCATGTCTGAATTCGCTGAGCATTTAAGTAAGAATAACTTTAAAAAAATAATAAAATTTAGTGGCATTTATGATAGCATTTGCAAAAATTTTCCACCGATAATCAGGTGAGTCACTGACAATTCCAACAGACAACTGTCCTGAAAACCCATACTAAGAGGCTGACTGTCTAAAATACTATTTGCACACGCTGTCAAAATTGACAGCCTTCAGATTTCAGGTTTCTTCTCATAAAATATGCAAATATGGATTGTACTCCTGAAATTCCTTAAGGAAAGAACACGTATTCCTTGATGTATAAAAATATGTGAAGTGCTATAAACTTTATATAATTTAAAAATTTTTTTAATTCGATACTTTTCCAGTTGCCCGTGAAACATATTAAAATCGAATGAAAGATACTGTGATTTATAAATATTTGATAAATTATTTTTGCAGTATAAACTTGCAGCGTTTGCTTTAAAAATAAGCCATTTCATAAAAAATAAATGAAATTGTCTGTTAATCGAACCATTTAAATTAAAAATTCGCATGAAAAAATAGCTTTCTTCGGTAACCAACTACTTAATTGACAGCATAGAAAGTCGATGCTGCCAATGAATTCAAACTAGAGGTGGGCATATCCTTTATTAAAATTAATTTTGTTATGTTTCTATGACATTATATCACATAAAACTATGATTATTATTTTTTCTATTCAAAGACTTTTCCAGCGAGCTTGCATTTTTTCTGTTATAAATCATATTTGTGTTCTTCTTATGTAAAGTTCTATGTTGCCTGTCAATACATAACTGTTTTGTTCACATGTCATCCAAATTTGGTGTTTATACTTTCATTCATTTGCAAATTAGGCGCAAAAAACCAATTGTGCCTTAACTTTCGGAGGCCAGTGTATAAAAAATATGTGAAGTGCTATAAACTTAAGATTATTTATATTTTTTTCAATTCGACACTTTTCCAGTTGTCCATAATATTTATCAAAAGTATATGAACGATATGTGAGATTTATAAATATTTGACATATAAATTTTACTGTTTGAACTTGCAGCGTTTGCTTTAAAAATAAGTCATTTCACAAAAAATAAATGAAATTTTCTGTTAATCAAACCATTTAAATTAAAAAATCGCATGAAAATTAAAAATTCGCATTAATTAAGCAAAATTTTAATTAAAAAAATCGCTTTCTGACCAGCAGAAAGCATTAACTGCCTTTAAAACCTTTTTTTTTTTTTATTTTAGCGTATCCTTGTATTTCTGAATTCTTTTTACCTTTAAGAAATCCATTAACGCTTCCCGTTAGTTATTACTTTATTGTTTATTTTTTCGTCATTAATAATTTTACCTTACAAAAGATATTCAAATATTTGTTTTGAAATAATCATTCGTAATATTGAAAATGATAATCAAATAAAAAGTCCTTATTTGAACATAATAAACTATTATGTTCAAAGAAGTATGCATAATTGTATGTAATATGTTCAAAGAAATATGTATAATTGTATGTAATATGTTCAAAGAAGTATGCATAATTTTAAACATTCAATGGAGAATACCGTTTTTCAAATATTAAATCCTAAATAAAATAAAATAAAAGGAAACAAACAAAATCAATTAAAATGGTCAAAAATCAAGTAAAATATTTGTCCTAGTAAATTTATTATCAAGTCTCAAAGATATCACAAAAACAACATTGTAAAATTCAGAATACTGTAGAAGCTTCAATTTTAAAATTATTAAAGATTACAATACATCGTTTTTGCTTGTATTTTTTAAATGCATGCTTTTTGCGTACAACTTAAGTTTTTAAATTTTCGAGATGTTTCAGTCATCAGATTTTTGCTGAAATAATACTATAAAGATAAACAACAAATGTTAAACACTAAAAAGGTAAATGATATCTACCTGGGTATATTATTTAGTAGCATATTGTACAAACCTCAAGGTGGACAGTCTAAGGTGTTATTCGATTTTATGGATGATAATTATGAGTAGGGATTGTAATATCGGACCAAAAGTTCAATACCGATATTCGGTATTTTTTAGATCTTAATACCGGGATACCGGTTTTAATACCGGTAGTTGAAATTTTAGAAAAAGAAAGAAATTGCAAAACATTCGAAATGGCAAATCATCTAATGCTGTAATTTTACTTATAATTTCATTCAAATTATATATATATATTTAAAATAATCTAAAATCCCTGATGGCTTGGGCTTAGAAACTGTTCTTGAGTTTGTATCTTCATCGCAATTAGATTCTTTCCTCCTTAACAAATTTGTATCATGTTTCGTTTTTAAATGTGAATGGAGTCCGCTTGTACTTCCTCCAATCACTTTAATAACTCTTGAAAATTTTTTACATTGTGCCACCATATTCTTTTCATCATATAAATAATGAAACCAAACCGAAGTATTATCAACTGATTTTTTATGTTCTTTAAAGTTATTCTTATTCATTATTATGAGGTATTGTTTATTAGTATATATGTATATGTAGATGTCAGCCGCTTGCAAAAGACGCATCCCAGTCGAAACCCCAATTTATGTAGATTTACACCGGTTTCAACTGATGCATCCCGGCCGAACCTACAGTTTTGTTAGACTTCTCTACCAGTATAACAGTGGCTGTACTTTTGCAGTGGGTGTCTAGGGGTGTATTTCCGAGCGAAACAAAGAAGCGTTGGTTTTCTCTCAACAACACATATTTAATGAATATATTTACATTAATATTTACAGAAAGTATTGATATATTCACAACCATTTTCTACCGCTGCTTGACGCAGCATCTCCCATGTCCGTTAGCTTTCTCCTCTCGTTCCTCTCTCGCGCCCAACTACGGGGTTTTTCCCTTCTTCCAGGGCCAGAGTTCAAGGTCCAATACTGCCATTACATGGCAAAAGGTTGGTGTGAAAGACACATAGTCCGTGATGTGTTTCCATCTGGTGCTTAGCATACAAACAAATCCTACATATATAATAAATCAAAAAAATATTTTGAACTCTAAAGTATGATATGCAAATACAATGTGAATAACAAACTCAGCAATTTAAAAAAATATCGAAATATTACACACTTTCTTCACAACTACAACCTTGTTTTCACAGATAAGAATATCTAGTTTTCAGATAAGAATTCTGAATAAGAATTTCACTGATAAGAATTCTAAATTTCTTGTAAATAGCGAAAAAACGGTATTTAAACTTGTGAATACCGGTATTACAAAATTGTACAAATGGCTCAACATACCGACATTCGGTATTCCGATATACCGGTATTGCAATCGCTAATTATGAGTAAGTACTCGCAATATCAACATCTTGGAAGACTTGGGACCACCAATCATACCAAAGATTTTTTGGAAGTCTATTTCAACAGAATAATGCAATTTATTTTATAATCTTTACGAAAGTATATATCTATTCGATTATGTTAATAATGAAAATTTTTTCCAATTTATTTAATAACGAATTAGCAATTTTGTATCAATTGTTTGACTAGTAATAAATTCTGACGTTTCCTGTAAGTTTTCAAGTTCTTTGCTGACGACAGAATTCATTTGTTCCTAGGCTTATCTATTAATCAGAAATGTTATTAATTGGAAATGTGTGGGATTTTGTTATGTGGAAACTGGTGAATAATATTGCAGGCAATCATCTGATATACAATATAGCTGAATTTTCCGCTCATATATAAACTGTCAGAAATGCTGTTGCTCAGATGCATATAACTATGATTCATTTTGTGCCACAATGGTTTTTCTGGGTTTGAAATATGTTTTTAAAAATTTAAATTTTTCTTTGTTCTACTGCAAATTAAATTTGGAATAAATTTGATTAAACTTTACGATCTCTTCTTTGAGTTGCACTTTTCAAAATAAACAAAAAAAAATAAAATAAAACAAGTAAAATACAAAATGACGGAAAAAGAGTAATTTTTTTTCTTTTTTAAGTTGATGGCACTGTCCTTGACATTTGTGTGAAATTTGACGTCAAAATATTCATTAGTGTTTAGGTTACGCTTGGCTTTGTGAAACGCTAAAACTGATTCCGGCGATTTTTGAAATGCCTGAATTAATTGAGCAAAGAACTTGCATTAAATTTTGTTTGCGGAAACGTATAGAATGTTGCAGAACGCATTCGGTGAACATTCCTATATCGGAAAGAAATGCTTAGCAGTGGTGTAAACAGTTCAAAGAAGGCAGAGAAATCCTTGAAGATGGAGAGCCTTCTGATTGATCATCCACCTCAACCGACGGAGCTCACGTCCAAAAAAAATTAATGATTTTGTGCTTGCAAAACCATCGATTTACAATTAGAGACCTTGTTGATGATTTTGGAATTTCATAAGGATTTGTCAATTACATTTTGGGCCACAAACGAGTCAGATCTCCATTGGCACCGAAAACACTGAATGCGCCAGCTCACAATGCATTGATTCTTCGTGACTTTTTCAACAAAAATAAAACCCATATCGTTCCACAACCACCGTATTCACACCGTGCGATTTCTGGCTATTCCCCAAACTCAAAAGACAACTGCGGGGACACCGTTTTGAGTCAATTAAAGAGATTCAACGTGAATCGACTCGCGCTTCGAATACCATCTCTGCCGATGACTTTGTAGTATGCATTGAAAAATATTGGGAAAAAAATGGGCATAAGTGCGTTGTGTCCGGAGAGGATTACTTTGAAGGTGATGAAATAAATTTCAAAGAATAAATAAAGAGTTTTTGAAATAAAATAATTGGTCTTACATTTTAAGAACAGTAGTATTTAATTATTTATCTTAAATATTTGCTAATGATGAATTCAATAAAGATTTTGAAATGGAAGCTAAAGAAATTGAAGTAAATAGTGTTTCTCAAGAGAAATTAGTAGAAATCGAGATGCATGTATTCAGTTATTGATTTGTGATTATGACATTTTATTTCAATTGTTTGCTAAGAATTGCGCAATATGGCTTTAACAACGCTATATAACGAATATTTATTTTGAAGCAGACAGAACTGAAATTTGGAGAATTAAAAGTAAGATTTTTATTTTATAAATTTATAGAAATTTTCTGTAAATAATGCGTAATAAGTAAGAATTGGGTACTAATTGATATCTCTTTAATTTTAAATCATTAATTGTTGTCATTAATTAATTTTATGTATGTATGTAATTAATGTATATTTTATGATAATACTTGAATTATTCGTAATTTTAATTTTTAATTTTTAAATAATTGCATAATATTCGTTTGAATATTTTGAACGACTTAAAATATAAACACATATATTCCACAAAATAATAAATAGATTCTTTGCTTGAATATTTACTTAGTTGTTGAATAGTTTTCTCTTCTTAGAAAGAACAAAAATTGCATGTGCTATACACATGTCCTTTGCCGACTATAATTCTAGGTCTATAGAAATGGAATTGTTATTTTTTTTTGCATTATTTATGGCATGCTGTTTTTGTTATATGTTAAACAAATAAATTTTTATGAAATTTTAATAACAGTAAAAAAACGAATGATAAAGTATATATCATATGTCTTTACATTGAGAAAGGAAATTTGAGGTTAGAATGCTGTTGTGCCCAAAAAGTTAGACCAATTTTTAAAAAAAAAAATTGATGGAAATGGAATTGACGATCCTTTTGAAATTCCAACATCATCAGCAAGGTCTGTAATTGTAAATCGACGTTTTGCAAGCACCAAATCTTTAATTTTTTGGACGTGAGTTTCGTCGGTTGAGGTTGATGGCCGACCAGAGGGCTCTTCGTCTTCAACGCGATCTCTGCCTTCTTTGAACTGTTTTTACCACTGCTAAACAATTCTTTCCGATATAGGAATGCTCACCGAATGCTTTCTGCATCATTCTATATATTTCCACAAACATTTAATGCAAGTTCTTTGCTCAATTAATTCAGACATTTCAAAAATCGCAATTTTTAAAAATTTTTTATAGTGAACAGCATTTATTTACTAATAATAGCATAAACGTTGCCTTTGTTATCATATAAATATTTTAATAGAATAAACGTTTAGACATGTACACTTCATTTTGTAATTAGAATATCTCTACCATTATAATATACAGTGTGTATTGAAAAAGATTGACGGTTTACAAAAAGGAATTATATAAAATAAACAAAGTTTTTTTTAAAAAAAAAAATCATATGACAGAGCATTTATTAAATAATTGTGAATTACTAATAATATGGATATACATTATGTTTTTTTGTAATCTAAATATTTTAATAGAATACATGCATGTTTTACTCCTAATGTCCAGAAAAAAATGATGGTTTAGAAAAATAAATTATATAAAATATTCAAGCAACTTTTATCGAAAAATGGCAAGGCATCAATTTAATTATTTTAAATTATTATAATTATTTATATTAAATTTATTATAATTTGTAAAAATAATAGTTATTTATTTGTGTTCTAAGCTTTTTAATTTTATGAGTTGCATCAACATTTCGGCCTTATCATAACAATTTACAATAAAGTTCTTTTAATCTTATTTTTTTTCTTACAATTCTTTTATAGAGAATGTCAATTTTCTTGCATGGTTTATATATATATAAATTTAAAAGTTAGTCTTAAAACTTTGGAAAGGACTCCTTGAATTGTCTAAAATGGAAAACATAATGCTGCATTAAATTTTTTTTATTAATCGTACAATAGTTGAAAAATACATTTAATGTTTAATTATATAACTATATTTTGATTCCTTATAATCAGAATATACTCCATGTTAACTAATTTCACAAATCATCCAAGAAACTTTTTTTTCAATTCCTACTGTTAGTTCCCACTCTTCCTATATATATATATATCTTGTTCAAATTTTCACTCGTTAATAAAATACTTTTTATTCATCCACTCAAGTTCAAATACATTTTTTTGAACTTGTAGCCGATGACACTTGATGTTAATATATAGTTTTTACAAATATTAATTCAATAATAAAATATAATTAATTAATTAGGCTCTTCATCTTCAACGGTTTCTCTGCCTTTTTTGAACTGTTTTTACCACTTCTAAACAATGCATTCCGATATAGGAATGCTCACCGAATCCCTTCCGTAACATTTTATGCGCTTCCACAAACAAAATTTAGCTCAAGTTCTTGCTCAATTAATTCAGACACTTCAAAAATCGCCGGAATCAGGTTTAGCGTAACTCAAACACTAATGAATATTTTGACGGGAAATTTCACACAGATGTCAAAGACAGTGCCAACAACCTGAAAAAAAATTGAAATACTATATGCGCGGAAAATTTAAATTGAAAATTGGTCTTACTTTTTGGACACAGTAGTAGATGTCGTAGTCGAAGATCTCTACTACAGTCTACGACAATCTCCACGCTCGGAGTTTCAACGTGAATCTCCGCGCTTTTTTAAGGCCATCTCTGCCGATGAATGTTTAGAATGCACTGGGGATTGTAAAAAAAGTTGATGTAAGTGCATTGCGTCCGGAGGGGATTACTTTGAAGGACATCAATAAAATTTGGAAGATTAAATAAAGAGTTTTTGTAAAAACATAATTGGCCTTATTTTTTGTCACAGTAGTATTATTAATGTAGAAATAATTTATAAAATTATGAGATGGCAATTTTTTGTAATATAACAATTGATATTTTCTTCTCTTAGGATATGCAGTACATATACTTGATTTTTGTTCTTATTTTTACAGTGGACGGACAGGATAAGGGAGGTAAGTTTTAATCATTCATACATACAAAATTTTTATGCGATTTTATGAGGAGATTTTTAACTTAAGAATAGGTCATTCTCTGATGAAAATAATATTCCAAATAACCCCAGAATTGCAGATTTTCATAAATTTTAGCGCCGATTTTAGTTACACATAGAATAAGATAAATACAAATGTAAACTGTCTCTTTGAAAGTACTTCGTAGTCTTTCCATTTCTAAGCACACCATCCTACACTGAAGTGACAAAAGTCATGGGATAGCAATATGCAAATTTTCAGATGGCAGTAGCATCGCGTAGAACAGGTATAAATGCGCAGTGCTTTCGTAGAGCTTTCATTTCTGTTCAAGTTATTCATGTGAAGAGGTTTTGACGTGATGATGACCGCACGACTGGAATTAACAGACTTTGAACGCGGAATGTTAGTTGGAGCTAGACGCATGGGTCATGCCATTTCGGAAATCGTTAGGGAATTCAACATTCCCAGATTCACTGTGTCAAGAGTGTGCCGAGAGTATGAAATTTCAGGCATAACATCCCACCATGGACAGCGCAGTGGTCGACCGCCTGCACTTAACGACCGAGACCGGCGATGTCTGCGAAGAGTCGTAAATTCTGACAGACAAGCAACACTGCGTCAAATAACCGCAGAAATCAATGTGGGACGTACAAGGGACTTGTCTGTTAGAACTGTGCGGAGAAATTTGGCTTTCTTGGGCTATTCCAGCAGAAGACCGACTCGAGTGCCCTTACTGACAGAACGACATCGCTTGCAGCGACTCTCGTGGGCACGTGAGCATATCGGTTGGTACCTAGATGAATGGAAAACCGTGGCCTAGTCCGATGAGTCACGATTTCAGTTGGTAAGAGCTGATGGTAGGGTTCGAGTGTGGCGCAGACCCCACGAAGCCATGGACCCAAACTGTCAGCAAGGCACTGTTCAAGCTGGTGTTGGCTCCGTAATGGTGTGGGCTGTTTTTTCATGGCATGGATTTTGTCCTCTGGTGCGACTGGACCGAACATTGACTGGAAATGCTTATGTTCAACTACTTGGAGATCACTTGCAGCCATTCATGGACTTCATGTACCCAAACAACGATGGGATTTTTATGGATGACAATGCGTCATGTCACCGGGCCACAACTGTTCGCGATTGGTTTGAAGAACATTCTGGACAATTCCAACGAATGATCTGGCCACCTAGATCGCCCGACAGGAATCCCATCGAGCATTTATGGGACATCATCGAGAGGTCTGTTCGTGCCCAAAATTCTGCACCATCAACGCTTTCACAATTATGGACGGCTATCGAGACAGCATGGCTCAATATTCCTGCAGAAGACTTCCAACGACTTGTTGAGTCCATGCCACGTCGAGTTGCTGCACTTCGCCGGGCGAAAGGAAGGCCGACAGGATATTAAGAGGTATCCCATGACTTTTGTCACTTCAGTGTAATTGGAAGACATGTATCTTTCTTGAGTGATGTTTGTTCCATACTTGATGGTGGCCTTGACTAACATTGAATCTACTACACATATACATGATTGTTTGTTAGTGGTTAGGAATCCACGTTAAACTGTAGGTCCCGGTTCAATTAGCCTAAAGGGTACAAAAATGATCGTAAAGTGACAAACCAAACCAAGCTATACATATATGCAATCTTTACAACAATCCTCACATTAGCAAATGACAGAAGATTCAATCCCTAGATAATTGAAAATAACGTATCTTTAGTTGCACATCAACTTCCGTTGCAGAATTGAAATTATTTTAATACATGCATTTTACATGGATCGGACTTCAGTACATTTATTGATAATTGCCCACCACACGTACCAGAGTCATTAAAAGAAAATCTCAGTAAGTGTAGCCTTAATAAATGGCATATCCAATCTATGATTTTGACTTTGTCTGAAGTAAACATATTTATTTAGGCATCACTCTATATTGATATTCATACTTATTTAGACATCACTCAATATTGGTACTCATTATTTAGGCCTCGCTCAATATATTGTTACTCATACTTATTTAGGGGTTATTCAATATTGGTACTCATAATTATTTAGGCATCATTCAATATTGTTTACTGAATATTATCTCAAAATTGATACCCATACTTCAACATTGCTGATTCTATATCATCACTCAATATTGATACTCATACAAATTTAGACAATTCAGTATTGATACTCATACTTCAACATTGCTAATTCTATATCATCACTCAATATTGATACTCATACAAATTTAGACAATTCAGTATTGATACTCATACTTCAACATTGATAATTCTATATCATCACTCAATATTGATACTCATACAAATTTAGACAATTCAGTATTGATACTCATACTTCAACATTGCTAATTCTATATCATCACTCAATATTGATACTCATACAAATTTAGACAATTCAGTATTGATACTCATACTTCAACATTGATAATTCTATATCATCACTCAATATTGATACTCATACAAATTTAGACAATTCAGTATTGATACTCATACTTCAACATTGATAATTCTATATCATCACTCAATATTGATACTCATACAAATTTAGACAATTCAGTATTGATACACATACTTCAACATTGCTAATTCTATATCATCACTCAATATTGATACTCATACAAATTTAGACAATTCAGTATTGATACTCATACTTCAACATTGCTAATTCTATATCATCACTCAATATTGATACTCATACAAATTTAGACAATTCAGTATTGATACTCATACTTCAACATTGATAATTCTATATCATCACTCAATATTGATACTCATACAAATTTAGACAATTCAGTATTGATACTCATACTTCAACATTGCTAATTCTATATCATCACTCAATATTGATACTCATACAAATTTAGACAATTCAGTATTGATACTCATACTTCAACATTGATAATTCTATATCATCACTCAATATTGATACTCATACAAATTTAGACAATTCAGTATTGATACTCATACTTCAACATTGATAATTCTATATCATCACTCAATATTGATACTCATACAAATTTAGACAATTCAGTATTGATACTCATACTTCAACATTGATAATTCTATATCATCACTCAATATTGATACTCATACAAATTTAGACAATTCAGTATTGATACTCGTACTTCAACATTGATAATTCTATATCATCACTCAATATTGATACTCATACAAATTTAGACAATTCAGTATTGATACTCATACTTCAACATTGCTAATTCTATATCATCACTCAATATTGATACTCATACAAATTTAGACAATTCAGTATTGATACTCATACTTCAACATTGATAATTCTATATCATCACTCAATATTGATACTCATACAAATTTAGACAATTCAGTATTGATACTCATACTTCAACATTGATAATTCTATATCATCACTCAATATTGATACTCATACAAATTTAGACAATTCAATAATGATTCTCATACTGCAACATTGATAATTCTGTATATCATCCCTCAATATTGGTAGCTCATACATATTTAGACATCATTCGTATATACTGACATTTATTTAGACTATCACTCAGTATTGATATTCATACTTATTTAGGCTAGTTTATACTGCCTATGATACTTATTTAGCATTTAATAGTAACTGAAATAATGACCATCACGTCTTGTTTCTTGTTTGAAATGAATATTAGTTAATTGAATTTTAATATAGTGTATAATTCCTTCATCAGTTGAATTTTATTCTTTTGTAGGATTCATTCATGACTTTAATTTTATTGTCCTGTATGACTCATTCATTCAGTTTAATTTATTCATGATATATGATTCATTCATCTGTTGAATTTTATTCTTTTGTAGGATTCATTCATGACTTTAATTTTATTGTCCTGTATGACTCATTCATTCGGTTTAATTTATTCATGATATATGATTTATTCATCTGTTGAATTTTATTCTTTTGTAGGATTCATTCATGACTTTAATTTTACTGTTTAATTTATTCTGTATGACTCATTCATTCGGTTTAATTTATTCATGATATATGATTCATCCATCTGTTGAATTTTATTCTTTTGTAGGATTCATTCATGACTTTAATTTTATTGTTCTGTATAACTCATTCATTCAGTTTAATTTATTCATGATATATGATTCATTCATCATTTGAATTTTATTCTTTTGTAAGATTCATTCATGAGTTTAATTTTATTGTCCTGTATGACTCATTCATTCGGTTTAATTTATTCATGATATATGATTCATTCATCTGTTGAATTTTAATGTGTATTATTCATTATTTAAATTTTAAAGCATCATATGATTAATATACCACAATCAGAATATTTTTTATTGTTTCACAAATGGATCCAGTTTGCCCTGCCATGGAAGCTCACCCTGGAGAATGCGGAGAAGAAAGCAACACATGCTGCAACACCAAAGATTGCAAAAACGGAGAAGTCTGCTGTTTGAAAAATTTGGCCTGCGAAGCATTGTGTAGGAAGCCGACTGCAAGAGGATCGGCAGATGCACATGTGGCAGACCCAAACAAATGCCCGTTGCTAAAAGTATATAACGACACTTCCGAAAAATAATCAGAAGAGGTCGCGAAAAATGTTTGCTTGTTGAAAATAATGTTTAAGACAACAGCGATTTATAAATGCAAACAATGTAAATAAAAACAGTCAATGAAAAGTTTCGCTGAAAAACCAAATGTCTTATCTATTATGCTTGAAAAATTTTTTTTCGTTATTTATTATACATAAAAGATTACATAAGATGTTACAAAACTACCGAAATGTTTAGGTAGAATATTTTCCTTATTCCTTATGACATTTATTCCTTTTTAAACCTAATGAGAGCAAGTTATAAAACACGTTTACTTGTTGAAAACAATGTTTAAGTCAACAGTGACTTATAAATGCAAACAATATAAATAAAAGCAGTCAATGGAAAGTTTCGCTGAAACAAAAATGTCTTATGTATCATGCTTGAAAATTTTTTTTTCCTATTATTTATTATACATAAAAGATTACATAAGACGTTACAAAACTACTGAAATATTTAGGTGGATTATTTCCTTATTCTATATGAAATTTATTCCTTTCTAAACTTAATGAGAGAAAGTTATAAAAAACGTTTGATTGTTGAAAATAATGTTTAAGTCAACAGTGATTTATAAATGCAAACAATATAAATAAAAACAGTCAATGCAATGTTTCGCTGAAAAAAAATGCCTTATGTATCATTTTTTTTCCCTATTATTTATTATACATAATATATTACATAAGATGTTATAAAACTACTGAAATGTTTAGGTGGAATATTTTCCTTATTTCTTATGAAATTTAGTCCTTTCTAAACCTAATGAGAGCAACTTATAAAAAACGTTTGCTTATTGAAAATAATGTTTAAGTCAACAGTGATTTATAAATGCAAACAATATAAATAAAAACAGTCAATGAAAAGTTTCGCTGAAAAAAATGTCTTATGAATCATGCTTGAAAATATTTTTTCTATTATTTATTATACATAAAAGATTACACAAGATGTTACAAAACTATTGAAATGTTTAGGTGGAATATTTTTTTCACTTTCCGTATATCAAATAGGGAATTGATTTGACTACATACATGGCTTAATTTATTTGATATTTTCGCACCAAATGGTATATATACAAAATTACTGTAGAATGAATGATGTCAAATCCTTCTACAAGAACTGCTTCTTAATGTAGAATTTAACATTCATGTTGAAATAATTGAAATTTTAATCTTCTCGCAATGTAAAGGAATGCGTGCTAGCTGAGGAACGTTTGGAAGAACAATAAACAAAAACATTCAGAGTAAATTATACAGAAAGGATTTACACTGAAGTGACAAAAGTCATGGGATACCTCTTAATATCCTGTCGGCCCTCCTTTCGCCCGGCGAAGTGCAGCAACTCGACGTGGCATGGACTCAACAAGTCGTTGGAAGTCTTCTGCAGGAATATTGAGCCATGCTGTCTCGATAGACGTCCATAATTGTGAAAGCGTTGATGGTGCAGGATTTTGGGCACGAACAGACCTCTCGATGATGTCCCATAAATGCTCGATGGGATTTATGTCGGGCGATCTAGGTGGCCAGATCATTCGTTGGAATTGTCCAGAATGTTCTTCAAACCAATCGCGAACAGTTGTGGCCCGGTGACATGGCGCATTGTCATCCATAAAACTCCCATCGTTGTTTGGGTACATGAAGTCCATGAATGGCTGCAAGTGATCTCCAAGTAGCTGAACATAAGCATTTCCAGTCAATGTTCGGTCCAGTAGCACCAGAGGACCAAGTCCATGCCATGAAAAAACAGCCCACACCATTAAGGAGCCACCACCAGCTTGAACAGTGCCTTGCTGACAGTTTGGGTCCATGGCTTCGTGGGGTCTGCGCCACTCTCGAATCCTACCATCAGCTCTTACCAACTGAAATCGGGACTCATCGGACCAGGCCACGGTTTTTCATTCATCTAGGGACCAACCGATATGCTCACGTGCCCACGAGAGTAGCTGCAAGCGATGTCGTTCTGTCAGTAAAGGCACTCGAGTCGGTCTTCTGCTGGAATAGCCCAAGAAAGCCAAATTTCTCCGCACATTTCTAACAGACAAGTCCCTTGTACGTCCCACATTGATTTCTGCGGTTATTTGACGCAGTGTTGCTTGTCTGTTAGAATTTACGACTCTTTGCAGACGTCGGCGGTCTCGGTCGTTAAGTGCAGGCGGTCGACCACTGCGCTGTCCATGGTGGGATGTTATGCCTGAAATTTCATACTCTCGGCCCACTCTTGACACAGTGGATCTGGGAATGTTGAATTCCCTAACGATTTCCGAAATGGCATGACCCATGCGTCTAGCTCCAACTAACATTCCGCATTCAAAGTCTGTTAATTCCCGTCGTGCGGTCATCATCACGTCAAAACCTCTTCACATGAATAACTTGAACAGAAATGAAAGCTCTGCGAAAGTACTGCGTATTTATACCTGTTCTACGCGATGCTACTGCCATCTGAAAATTTGCATATTGCTATCCCATGACTTTTGTCACTTCAGTGTAGAATTACGAATTTAGATTACAAAGATAAATTACATCGAATACATATTAAACACCATAGAGTGAATGACATTGTTCAGAGTTGTAACACAAGCTTGGTTGGCTAGGTTTCTATTCCATATCATAGATGATTATTATGAGTACTGCCACAGCAATCATTCCATCAAGGAAAATCTGTTGGCCGAAATCATACCAAGCCTATTTCAACAAAATAATACAAACTATTTGACTATCTTCGCAGATATATAAATCTATTTGATAATGTTAATAATATATTTTTTTTCTAAATTATTCAATAAATGTGCAACATACAGGATATAAAGTTTATGTAATATTTTATATGCACTCTTTCAAAAGATAAGGTTTTATTAAAACAATATTAAATAATTGTTTCAATTTTTAAAAAGAGTTTAGACTTTTTTAAATGTAGGCAATAGATTATTGAAGTTATATAGTTCACAAAATTTAAGAATGGAATGGTAATGTATTCATGTTTCTATAATAGGAAAAAATGATTTTTTCTCTAAACAACCATTTATTTAAAATCTTTAAAACATTAAAATGCCCGTACTTTGCCGACATGCAACAACTATTAGGTGTTATTATATGATTTAACAACTACAACTGTACTTTCCGAAAAAAATCATCCAAATGGTCACTCGAGCCAATTTGGAGAAATCAATAGGTTTTTATTCACTGAAAATGATGACAATTTCTGAATATTTACATATATAAGCACAAAAATATGTTAAATAGCTCATAAAATTTCAGAGAATATTATAATTGGTTCCTATTTAAAAATAAGAAAAGGTATAATATTTTTCAAAACAATCCTTTAATTTAAATTTTAAATTTTTAAAACACTAAAAACTATAAATTAATTCAGCATTGAAAGATTCACAAAATTTCAGAGAGGGATAATAACAATAAATAGGTTAAAAAATTTAAATAATAGATCATACACTTTTCAGAAATAAAAGAACAAAAATATAAGAAGTAATAATGTGTAGTAACTGCTATATTTATATATTATTTAAAATTATAATAGCATTATTTTGGATTTTAATTTTAGAATTTTTGAAAGATTTCAAAGTAGTAATGTAGTATTTTGAATATTCGAGATAAACTAGAATTCCTTTTTTCGGCGAGGATTGTGATTGGAAATACTATATGTGTGGTTTGAAATAAAATCATGTTGGATTTGTAACGTACTATAATTTTAAATAACCGACGTATAGTAATAATAAATAGTGTATTAAATTTAAGATGATAATATCTTCATTGTTAAGATAATTGGGAAAAGCATTCTTTCAACAAAAATGTTGTTGTTGTTACTAATCCCCCTGGTGCAAGGAAGTTAACACCACGTCCAAAGGAGGCGACGTCCAAAGTTAAAGATAATGCAGCCTCACTTTTAGCGTAAGGTAACAGCTTCACAGTTTAAGGGGGATTCCGAACCACTACAAACATCATCGGGACGCGAACCTACAACCTGCGCCACCGAGCGCTAGCCATTTGGCCATCAGGCCCCAACAAAAATGTAGTTAATGTATTAGCAATGAAAAACGCCTTAAACAATAATTTAAACAAGTAATATAAAAACAAATTTTTTAAAGTCAATTTCTTCTTTTTTTTCACTATATTGAAGAAAGTCCTTTATAAATAATTTTCATTCATTTTTTAAGTTTATCTGGCGCCGTCTATTGGTATATATATATGCAACTTAAATCTAAAAAAAAAGTTAATTAATTAAATTTAATTACTGAATTAATATTTGAAAAAACTGCATTAACATCAAGTGTTATGCACTACAAGCTAAAAAAAATGTATTTTAACTTGAGTGGATGAATAAGAAGTATTTTATGAACGATTGAAAATTTGAACAAATATACATAGGGAGAGTGTGAGCTAATAGAAGGAATTGAAAAAAAAAAAGCAGCAATCTCGAATTACAGCAAAATAATAAAAACAAAAATAATAAAAGCAAATATTATAATAGCAAAAATAATAAAAGCAAATATAATAAAAGCAAATACATACGATAAAAATAATAAAAGCAAATATATTAGGCTATATTTCAAATTTAATTAAAAACTTTTTGATCACTTAAAATTAAAAAAAAAATATAGAATACATTAACAAGAATACTCACACACGATCGTCTCAAATTTCAAACGTAAAAAATTAAGAATAATAATATCCAGAAAAATAAGCTAAATTAAAATCAAACGATTTTTTATATTATTGCCAATTTGTAGTTACGTTATTTTAAAAATTGAACAATATATATTAAATGCATAATAAAAATATTTGATAATAAAATAAAAATAATTAGTAATTAAATGAATAAATTAAAATCAGACGATTTTTTATATTTCCAATTTGTAGTCGCATTATTTTAAAAATTGAATAACATATATTTAATGAATAATAAAAATATTTAATAATAAAATAATAATAATTAATAATTAAATGAATAAAAATAATTAATAATTGAATGAATTAAATAATTAATAATCATTAATTAATTAATAATCAGTTATGAGAAAAAATATATTACTAACTAATTATTATTTAATTAAGGATGAGCAAATGAGAAGAAAGAACAGCGTGAATATTGCATATCTCTCCCATATAAAAATTAACATTAATTAATTAAATTTAATTAATGAATTAATATTTGTAAAAACTGTATTAACACGCAGTGCCATCCAGTACAAGTTAAAAAAGAATTTATTTGAACTTGAGTGGATGAATAAAATGCCTTTTATTAATGATTAAAAATTTGAACAAGATATATATAGGGAGAGTGTGAGCTAATAGAAGGAATTTAATAAATTAGAGGAAACTAATTATTGTAAAGTAAATCTTTGAAGCTTCTAATACATTTTGAATTATCTTATTTGTTACTGTCCACAAATAATTTTCTTTAGTACATTACATATCATACTAATGCAGATCCAATCCGTTTCATACAATCCAGCATTACATATCATACAATCCAATCCGTTTTTATTCGAAATAGATTGATTGCATTGTAAATTGCTGATTCAAAAGTACTTATGCATTTGAGGCCAATAGTTAGTTGTCACTTTGAATATTCCAGACTGGCATAATTACGACTGATTATAATAGTTCATCGATTCGAATAGTTTGCTGCCAAATTACACATTTGTTAACAACAATGAATTATTCTAAAATTTGTAAGTAAATTAAAGTAAAATTTAAAGTAAATTTTGTACTTTAATTTAGTGAATTTTCCCTTACTTTAATAATACAGCAAATAAAAAAGACTTTAAATGAACATTTATCATTATCTAATTCCATATTAACAATAATATAAGTGCTTTAAAAATGCTAAGTTATCGTTAAACATTCTAAATGTCCCTTAAAACACAGTTTCATTCGCCTTATTTATTATTCCTTAATTATTATTATTTATTATACTTATTTATTATTAATATTCATTATTATTATTTATTATTATTATTTATTATTACTTAATATTATTATTATTTATTTCCTTTATTTATTATCATTATTTATTTATTTTCCTTATTATTGTTTTATTATCCTTTAAAACACCGTTATATTCTCCTTATGAAATTTTCATTAAATGGTTTTGAAAAATTAACTGGTTCATTAAATGGTTTTTTCCTAGTTTTAACTATTTCTGGGAACGCATTATTAACTTATTCTAAGTTTTTAAGAATAATTTAACGTTAGTATAAACTAAGTTCTAGGATTTTCATATGACCTTTTTTCGGTATGGCCTTCAGTTCAAAATTTTTAACAATTCGACACCTTAATTTTGCTTGAAACACAAAATTTAAGTCGAACTCTGTTCAATTAATTTTTTCATTGTAAAAATCGCAGAATACGCACAGTGTTTTATGTTATTCCGGATAATTGTTTACGCTGAATGTATCGTTTACTGTGTTTGGGGTTTAAACGCTAGATGGTAGATACATGAAATTATTGATGAGTAAGTGATTCCAAATCTATCCTCCAATATTTTGGTATGAATTCTAACTTTTTTCGTTCATTAAATGTTATAGTAGGCAGATTCGTTGACAAATAGAAAAATGGAATGAGATGGTGATTGTATATAAGTATAGGGGCAAACAAGCTATGTCGTGGAAGTTTCCCGGAGATTTCCAAATTTTAGTCATTTGATATGAAAATTGTTCAAAGTGCTCTTAAAATGTGCCCGGACGACAAGTATTTATTCGTTACCCATTAACGGGTTGCTCATTGTAAATATAAACATTAGCAGATTAGTGGAATAAATGTAAAAAAAAATCAAACATATTCTGGGTTGGAAAGATCATGATAAGATTTTGATGACCATGAGACCATGATTGGAGTTTGTTTGGTTCCAAATTCGATAAGCAATAACTTCATCACAACAGAAGCTGCCTTCTCCCTTTTCCCTTCTTCCATGATAACTCACAGATTTATGGACTTGCTTTAGATATTGATGTCGACCAAGTGGGATAAGAAATAACAACACAAGCAATAACGTAAAAAGCTAGTGTGGGTTCAGGTTAATATAATTTGCATATTGATTATGCTTTAATTTTTTTATGCAATGTAATGGAACCAATTAAACCAATTAATGCAATCAACAGCATAGAAAAAGTCCTACTCGTTGACTCAAAATGACATCGCTGTAATCCAGATTGTCTTCGATTTTACTACCCTGCTTACTAAAATCTATTCCCTTCTTTTTTACAAATAGTGACATATGTTACTGTGAACGAACTTGTATACAAGGCAATGGTGCAAACAGCGAGAAGATGGCAGAAAAATTCGAAATCATGTCCTACAATCGGAATTTTTCTTCCTTTACAATCCACCTGGAAGTTCGCTTTGAGCTTCGTTATTTCAGA
Source organism: Caerostris darwini (assembly GCA_021605075.1). Taxonomy (NCBI): domain Eukaryota; kingdom Metazoa; phylum Arthropoda; class Arachnida; order Araneae; family Araneidae; genus Caerostris; species Caerostris darwini. The sequence goes on along the minus strand of BPLQ01009086.1, from coordinate 169,482 downwards.
TACGTCTAACAATGCATGTTGGTTCAAAAGAAATTCAACTACAAAATCAAATACAAACGCAATACTTTCCAATTCGCTTTGTTTGTACTGGAGTCTATTTGATATCATTTATATTTATTAGTGTGAATGTATCAAGAGGAATTAATACATTTTACAAAGCGAGTTAATACATTAAAAATCTTTTTACATTCCTCTTTTCTTCTGCTTTCCGTTTTTAGCGTGATATATAAACTTGCTTAGACACGAAAAGACCAGTACTAACAGAACGGAAATCTAAATTTCATGTACAATCACCATTATTTCTGAGATAGAAGACAATTAAAACGTATTTTTCACACCGGATGAGAAAAATATTTTCCTTTCCCATATTTGCATTGAATTTTAACCAAATTATTTAGTATAGCAAGCCTTGAAAGTAAGTAAAAGCAGCACTAACAATCGAGAACAAAAGAGAAGGGTTGAAATTGTCACGTAAAATATGCACGATTAGTGAAACCTCATCTGCATTTTAAATGAAACAGAATATGCATATTTTAACAGCACCAAAGCTTCGCTTAGTGGACGAAGAAATCAGTTCATAAACAGGGATCATACACTTATTTAAAAAAGAGATTTTTATTTGATTCATGAAAATCTTTAAAAAATAAGAGGGAATTATGTTTTTTAGGACAAAATGAACCCAAAAATGACAAAAACCCCCATGATTTTTCGTGTTAATGTATTTAATGTTATCTGTTATGAAATGGTTCATATCTTTTAATTACCCTAAATGAATTTCGTTCACCTAACTGGATCATGTTTCTGTTTATTGTCCCACTTGGTAGACGTCAACATTTAGACCAAATTCAAGAACCTATGTGGTCTCAAGGAAAAAGTGAGAGGAGGTCAGCTTCTGTTGCGGTGGAACACCCGTAGGCAGAAGTCTAACCCCTGACTTTTCACGGGACAGGGTTGCCAGCCCTACACCCAAAGCGACTACGACCCATGGCATAAAGTGGATTCCGAAAAACTACAAACATCCATATCACTGCCGGGACTGAATCCGAAATCTGTGGAATCGAGGGCCAGAGCGCTAGTCACTTGTCCATTCAGGTCCGAACTGTGATCCGGTTGTGTACTTCACTCTTGTTATTATTTCTTATCCCGTTTGGTAGACATCAACAACTAGTCTAAGTCCAAGGACTCGTGCGGTCTCATGGAAAGAGGGAAATAGGAGGGGGGGGCAGCTTCTGTTTAGATAGAGTACCCATAGATAGAAGTCTGACTTGGCTGCGTGATGCTGAAGAAGGGCAGTGTCTTCCTCATTTACGTATCGTATGGAAGAAAACTTGGTAAAACTCCCACCAGGTTGTCCGACTGACGAGACAAGATGCTGAACATCACAACGCCTTCGAGGCTCCTCGTTTCTTGAAAGTGTCTACAACAAAGCCGCCAGCAGATTGAACCTTCGCCCTAATGCTGCTAACTAATGCCACTGAGCCATGAGTCGGGCACTACACTCTTTAAATCCCTAATTAAAAAATAATCTTTACAGAAAGATAGAAAAAAAATTAATCTTATTTCTTGAAATCTGCTTTTTTAATGTTTTTTTTTTCTGATATATTAGATTGAGATTTTAATGAAATTTTAGTAAATTTAATGTCATATTTATAACTTAAAATTAAGAAAAAAATTCTTTCTAAACATGTAATTGTTCGACATTAGTATAAAATTTTTAAGTAGCACGCCATGGATTCTTCCATCAACGACTTTCAACTATCAGCAGCTATGTGTTTGGTGAACGCTTCATGTATTTCTCATTCTGACGTCCAATCCGCAGATGAACATGGCCACTGGGATGATGGAGCGATGGACTGCGAAAGGCACACTTCCTTGCAGTTTGTAATGCCTCGCCATCCTATTGACCAAGATAAGTACACATCGCAATATTCACTAGCGGAATACATTATCGCTATACAAAGACTACCAATAGTTCTCAGCAGTGCGAGCCATATGATATTCATTTGTATGACAGACACGTACTGTTGTCCACCTTTGTTTAAACTATTTACGCAAACATGGAAGTGTAAATTTTATTTTTAGTGTTACTTTCTTCAATGTTTTTTGTTTCTGGTTCAGTTTTGTAGTTTCGCATGAGTCTAATAGAACTTGTTTTTTTGTGTTCTGTATGTAATGTCCTGCTAACGTTTTTGCATTTTATCATAAACCTTTCATCGAAAGTATGGTTCTCTAGTCAATCTAGTGTACTACCAGTACAAGTGAAATTTTTTGTCCTGCAGATTTTATGAGGCATTGTCACATCTGCATCCTGTGTAGATATAATGATTTGCATTGGGACATTGTCGGACATTGAAGGACAAATTTGTCTTCATATGAAAAAGTTAGTGCTAACGTGACACAAGTGACATTGATAATTATTATAAATTATTTATATTAGTAACACTGAATGTATTATTCAAAATGAATTATTTTACCAATTTTTATTTAAATTTTTTTTATTAAGCTTAAAAGCAACTTTAAACAACATTAAATACTTAATCTTATCATTCAGCGTTAGTTGCAATGATACAACATGATTATCGAACAGTAAATTAATTTTGCTAGGCTAAATTACATTTTGAAAAATAAATAAAAATGCATAAATAAAATTCATAGATAGTTACGATTTATAAGTTTAAATTTTTTACCCTGTTAAAATAACAAATACGATATTTTAACACTATGCATTTAAACATGGGCATTAATGTATGATCGAAGTATTTAACAAAGAAAAGAATATTAAGAACAAATCGAGTAAAATTAAGTTGATTAAAAGTATTTTATCAAACTTTTAACTAATTTTTTAAACTTCTTTCTTTGCATACTACTGTGTCCAAAAATTATGATCAATTTTAAATTTAAAATTTCCGGCGCTTATGGAATTTCAATTTTTTTCTTTTATAGGTTGCTAGCACTGCCCTTGACATCCATGTGAAATTTCACGTCAAACTATTCATTAGTGTTTGAGTTACGCTTGGATTTGCGAGACGCTAAAATTGATTCGGGCAATTTTTGAAATGTTTGAATGAATTGGGCAAAGAACTTGCATTCAATTTTGTTTGCGGAAACGTATAGAATGCTGCAGAAGGCATTTGGTAAGCATTCCTATATCGGAAAGAAATGTTTAGGAGTGGTATAAACAGTTGGAAGAAGGCAGAGAACGCGTTGAAGATGAAGAGAACTCTGGTCCACCATCAACCTCAACCGACGAAACTCTCGTCCAAAAAATTAAAGATTTGTTGCTTGCAAACTGTCGATTTACAATTAATTGGTCTTACTCTTTGGGCATACTAGTAAATTGTTTCTTAGTAAATTATCATTTTTATTGCATTTTTCAATTGATTTGATTAGGAAAGATTTCTAATTTTTATGTTTGAATTTATTATCTTGTTCGAATATCAGATAATATATTTTAATATCTTATATTTATATTAGAAAATATCTGTATGAGAGAAGAATTGTCATAACTATTCAAATAACTGATGTAATTTTTAGATTTCAAAAGTTGTAAGCACTTAAAAAAATTAGATCAAAATAGAAACAAAGATTGATTAGTTATCTTTATCAAATTAATTTAGTTGCTTTATTAATTTTAGTAAATTACTTAAATTTTCTAATTAATTTTTATTGAATTCAATGAATTTAGTCAATTTTTCTTAATATTTCTTATAAAATAAAACAATTAACAATTATAAGATTATAATAAAGCTAAATATACATAATAATTTAATATCTAAATGATACATTTGTTTCTAATTATAATGCTATGATTACTTTCTTTCTATAAGAATTGTATTCAGTGATAGGTATATGTACCTAAGGGGTATGTTAAATTTAAATAAAGTGTATGTGAAGTTAAATAAAATATAAATAAAACATCTGTAACATTTTGTAAGAAGGTTGTAAGTTTGTAAATGCAAACTTTCAAATATATTAGAATACATAATGCATAACTAGTCAAGTAATATATTCCAAGCATCATCGTGAGTTTCATATTTCATAGTTCTTGAAATTTTAGTATTAGAACATTTGCAATTATAGAGATGGAGGGTTTCGTTTCATTTTAAATAATTTGCAAGTAAAATTTACAATAATCTAAGGTTGCACTTTTAAATGGGATATCAAATAACACTGATGGGTACGTCTAAATAAGTTAGATGTTGAAATGCAACATTTGGTCATCGCTCTACGGTAATTTTGTGCACACTTTGGGTTAATTAGACCTCGACATACAGTTTAACGTGGATTCCGAACCACAAACATACACCCATTCTATCGCCAAGATTTGAAACTGAAGTATTTACTGTGTAGATGAGCATACTCATATATATGTTCATCTTGCTATTAATCTTAGGTATATATATATATTGTGTGTATATAAACTATTAGAAATTTGTCATTGATATTAGTGATAATTCTTGTGTGAAAAATCCATCACATTATTTCCATAGCTAACGTTCCATTTTTAGTTAGGAGTGTATTATTTTTTTTTCTATTTCTACTTAGGTCTTGCATTAGAAACAGTATACTGTTGGTCGACCCAAATTGCAAAATTGCGATGAATGTATTCGATAGTTTTAAATTTGGCCATTCATGGAAAGAGACATGATTCTGATTCATGAAAATTGGGAGAGATAAAAACGTTCTTTTTGTTTTATTTTTTTGTTCAGAATTTTGTTTTATCTTTGTTCTTCTGTTTAGCAAATTTAAATACGTCCAATCGATCAAACTTGCAATCACATGCATACGTTTGTCATCCGAAGTATTGTAGCTTATCCCCATTGCGTATTATGCTTTCATGCAATCTGTACTTGTGCAGAAGGAAATCAAGTCACTTGGAAATATAGAATTGATGGATGCAAGAGAGATGATATGACCGACGTAAACGTTTGTTGCAGCCTCGCCGCACCATCGACCAAGACTTATACGCTGAAACCGAGCTTCCTCTTATGCATTACAAGAGTTCCCCCTGTGGTATTTAGGAGAAATGGTCAGTAGGTCTCGAGACACTCGCCCGATAGGAAGTACAGCGCAACAGGCGTGTCCGTTCAGAAGCGTTTAGTTTGTAATGTCTCATCCCGAGAAGAAACATATTCACGCAAAATTGTGTAACAGTTGGTCTATATGTCTTTAAATGTGTTAAATATTGTATGTTTTAATTGTACGTTAATATATTTAACGCAACACTGTGTAACAGTTGGACTATATGTCTTTAAATGAGTTAAATATTGTATGTATTAATTCTATATTTGTGCGTGTGTAAATAAAGCTGTTAGTTCTTAAACTTGTGTCTCTACCCAATCACACCCAGCTGCAATTCAACTGCACAACCGACAGCACTATATTTGTTACAGATCCTCAAGCAATTACTTATTATCACCAAGAATCTTATTACAATATAACAACTCAAAAATAATGCTGTCGTATATGTGTGTCGGCGCACCATTTGATATTGTCTACAATAGTAAAGAGTTTTTCAACATGCTAAATATAGCACTACAACTGCTACACCATTAACATCTGCGACTAAGACAATTCTCATATAAACAAGCGAATGATGGGGCATCACCTTTTTATTGAAATCTCAATTCTAATTACTTTGTATTACCATTCCGATAGCCATATGTGAGAGTGGAAAGATTGCAAGATTTTTGCATTACATAGCGGTTTGCGAATCACCATCTTTCATTAGGATATGACTTAAACAGATCTTGGTTTCACTTCCATTAAGTAAGAATAGCCAATACACTCAACTGTTGTCAATATATCCTATAAGGTTGACATTGAATGACCTCCTTTTACCTTCAGAGCTTATCTAACACCAATATTCGGATGAGCAATGCCAGATAGCACATAGAACACAACAATTATACGATTTTAACTATCTCACTCGGTGGTCACGTTGACCTGCATGTGTTCCACGATGGAACAGTGACTGGTTTGAGATATCGGGATGAGATCCTTGATCCATATGTCCGCCCATATGCCGGTGCAATTGGCAATTTTTTCATTTTGATGGATGATAATGAACGACCTCACAGAGCTGTAGTTGTTCAGGAATATCTTGAGGGTCTTGGTTTGGAGCGAATGGAATGGTCAGCGCGATGTCCTGACCTGAATCCGATAGAGTATCTTTGAGACTATCTTGATAGACAGATTGCTGCTTTAAGTCCTTGTCCAAGGTCTTTAGGAGAGCTGGAACAAAGCTTACTTCGTGTCTGGTCTTCGCTTCCCATTTCGGTAACCGACAACTTAATTGACAGCATGGAAAGTCGATGCCGCCAATGCATTCAAGCTAGGGTGGGTATATCCTTATTAAAACTCATTTTCTATGACATTTAACATGTTTCTATGACATTTAACCACATATAATTGTGATTATTATTTTTTCCACGATTTGACTTTTCCAGCGAGATTGCTTTTTTTTTTGTTAAAAATAATTTTTGAGTTTTTCTTATGTAAGCTTCTATGTTGAAGTCAATATATAACTGTTTTGTGTATATGCCCTCCAAATTTGGTGCTTCTATGTTCATTGATTTGCAAATTACGCCCAAAAAACCGGTTGTTCCTTAACTTTTGGAGGGCAGTGTATAGTAAGTGTTTTACCAATTAATACTACAGTAATGTAAAATTAACATTGTTATATTGTTGTGTTCTATGTGAACAATTTACGAACTGTGATGAACAATTACCAAACAACGAACAATTTACCATATTTATTGCCCATCGATCATGCCTAGTCCATTATCGCCCGATGGGTGACAAGTGACAAGCAAAATGAAGCTACATTTGATGAACTTTAATGATGCCTGAAAGCAAAATTAGCTAACGTATCTCCTTAGTACAAGTTGGTAGGGAATTTTCATTACAGATTTCTGAAAAGATTATCAGCTGTTAAATAAATTTAATTTTTTGAACGATGTACAAAAAAAAAATTCTATATTCATACAATTAATTTTTTTTTACATAAAAAAATGTTTCTTGAAATCGAAACACATCAGAAGACTAGCAAACAAACAAAAAATGGACATTTGAAAATAATATCAGTAATTAGAACATTTTATTAATAAGTTTATAAGAAAGTATTTATTTTTAAGGATCATGAAGATTTTATGGTTCATACTTTTGTTGATAAGTTTGAATTTTAATTACATTAAATGCATTAAAGGTAAATGAACTTTGATTTTAAAATAATTTAGGAACTATATAAAATAATATTAATAAAGGCAAATTTCGTATAATATCATAAATAGTTTGCAACAAAATACAATCAAAAGTTTAAAGTTTGACTGATATGCTTGCTTTAATCCAAAGCAATATCAAAATTTAATTTTATTAAACAATATCAGATAATTTTGTTTTTTTAATACATCTCTAAATAACGAGATAATTTACTTTTTATATTCTTAATACATTGAATGTTTCTTTGAAACAAAGCTTTCTGATTTTCATATAATAGCAATGGAGACAATTTTCGGTTGTTTATTCGTTTAGGAAGTACTCAATCATGACATTGATTAATTACTTTTGGTCACCAACTACTTTTTCCATTGATTTCTGTTCCCAGTATTTAAAAACTTTCTAAATTTCAGATTTAGAGGATTCTTTAAATTATTTCTTGACAATTGCAGTTGAATGTTTTATAGAAGTCTTCTTGTGCTGCAAAATTAGCCTTTTTTATTTTTTTTTTAAATGCTTTTTTTTAGTAAAAATATTAAAATCTAGTGACTTGAAAGTTCTTTTATCTTAAATTTTACATTAATGTCAAAAAATTAATGTTAAATTAAGGTTTAATACATTGGTTTTGTATTAAAATTTCGAACAATATAAACTACAGGCAATTTTTTCGTGATATTCGAATAAGATCAAATGATGCATTGTATTGCAAGAAGTAACAAAAAAATAAGGCAGTTAGTTTGTCACTCTACGGTCATTTTTCTTTCACAATATAGAATAATTAGATATGGACCTACAGTTTAACGCGGAGTCCGAACCACTAAAAAGTATCCCTGCCACAGCCAGGATTCGAATCTGAAGCACCAAAGACCAGAGCGCTGGCCGAGGGGCCATCAGGCCGCGTAATATAATTGTTATACGAGCAATATAGATAGTTCACATATTATTAATGAGGTTTCTGATTATTGTTTGTGGTAACAAATTCAATTTTTATTACGGTTTGACTTCAAAATCTGGTTAATTCTAGGAGTGGATTGGAATAAGTAATGTTTTCATATAAAATATTCCAAAATTGCTGTATAGGATTAAGTTCCTTAAACACACCATACAGTAAAAAAAAATCATCTACGAATTGAGGTCTTTGTGATCTTATTTTATTACTCACAAATAAAGATATTTCTTATTAGCTCCCCACCCCCCGAAATAAAAAACAATATGTAAGGTTTAAAGATATCATTCGTATAGATTTAAGTAATCATATTACCTGCATAAAAATGTGCAGTTTTACATGATTGTCTAAGAATATCTCTTTCCACACTTTTAATTTCCATCAGATTTAGAGATCTAGAGATCTATATCTAGAGAAATAACAAGAGAGAGCAAGTCACCAGTCTTCTGAAATGGTGTGCTAGGCTCCACAAATAACGAGCTGTCTTTTGTGATTTGTTGAGACGCACACACACTACTGACTGAAAGGCATTTTGTTCTAAGCATTTGTGAACGTTCTGGCTAGAAAATGGTATTCTGCTTTAAGTATCTATGTTGAGTTCTGTTGCCTTCAACTTTACTGTATGGAATTGAAAGTTTACTACCACGAATAGATCCTATTCAGATATCATGTCTCTTGAGAATTTTGGCCGGTTATAATGATAATGGTATCCTTGTTTTCAAATGTTGCGTTATTCTTACGTACCATTTTGCAAGAAGTCAGTGACCCTCAAATTTAAGTTTTTTTGACAATTTTACAAATTTCAAAGCTGATTTATTACATTTGTATAATAAAACACAGGTTAGTAGTTAGAAAATAAACATAGGTTTTAAGTTAAAAATGAAAGAGACGAAATATAAAATGAGTGATGTGGAATGAGAGATAAACAATAACAAGTAATATAAAAAAAAAAATTTTAAGTCAATTCCTACTTTTTTTTCACTATATTGCCAAAAGTCCTTTATAAATAATTTTCATTCATTTTTTTAAGTTTATCTGGCGTCATCTATTGGTCATTATATAAGTCCTTTTTTATATGCAACTAAAAAAAACTATAATTAATTAATTAAATTTAATTACTGAATTAATATTTGAAAAAACTGTACTAACATCAAGTGTCAAGTTCAAGTTCAATACAAGTTCAAAAAATGATGTATTTGAACTTGAGTGGATGAAAAAAAAGTATTTTATTATTAACGATTGAAAATTTGAACAAGATAAGTATAGGGAGAGTGTGGGTTAATAGAAGGGATTGAAAAATAAAGAGAAGTTGTAAGAGATAGAAAAAAATTGAGGAAAAATTAGTATAAAAAATAGAGAGGGAAGTACAAATTAAGAGATCTCCTAAAAGTTTAAAATGGAAGATAGAATAAATAAAATTTGAGATTAATCATAAAATGAGAGGCAAATTATATAAAAAAAAAAAAAAAAAATTATAAATTATAAAATGTGCGATCGAAATTATAAAATACTAGAAAAAAATTATAAAATGAGCTAAAAAAGTGAGAAATAAGTGATAGAGAGATAAGTGATAGATAGACACTGAGATAAGTGAGAAAGAAGAAATTCAAAGTAAGAGATATAAAGTATAAAATAAACAGGGGGTATTAAAATGTGTAAAATAAGTGACAGTGATAAAATAAAAATAGAGATAGAAAATTTAAATGTAAAACACGTTGAAGAATTATTCTAAAAATGTTACTTATTATAAGTAGAATAATGTTCACTTAATTTGAGAAATTTTGGGAATTCTGATTGATTACATAATACAGAAATTTAATTAACAGTTTCTCATTATCCTAGAACAACAATTAATTATGCAGAGAGTTATGTTAAAACATGCAAAACACTTCTATCGTTCAGAAACATGTTAGTACACAAGTTAAATTATTGTAAGGAAATTATAATGTAATAGAAATAATTAGTGATACATACAATTTACTGGAAAATTTATAAGGATTTTATAACAATTTATTTAATATAAGTAAGATTTATTCATAAGAAATTTTACCTAAATCCTCACTAAGTGTATCTCTTTGAACTCAAATGATTATTAGAAAATGTGTGGTCAATGAGTATGAATGATTATTTTCTAAATAAATTTTAATTGACATTTGACCTTAATTGAACAGGTAAACATACGCATTGCATAATCTATTGGAGCGTGTTTATAATGTTGACATTTTGGTTCACGTCTTAAGGAACTAGGGATCAAATATTGAAGGATTTTAAATATTTAACCTAGGGATTAAATATTCAAATCCTTCTTTAACTTGATGAATAATTCATTTTTAAACAGATAATTGAAGACATAATCAATGTGATTTCATAATGTTTTGTGGAAAATGAAATTTATAATCATTATTATAGTAAGAAAACTTCAACACAAATGATTAAATCCAACAGCATATTTATTAATGTTTTATTACAATATGAGAGCCATTAACCAAAACCCCAACCATTTTGTCACCAGCCATGTCCTTCTGAGAATATTTTAATACAATATTTCTTATTGTATTAAATTCTCAGAAGGACATGGTACATCAAAATACACGGAACTCCGACAACTGTTCACGAATTCAAACTAAACTTTCTTTTATTTTTTGCTGTTGTAAGCATTTTTAACTTGATAATCAGCAAATTTTAATCTAATAGAATCATAATTTAAACTCCATTTCCTCAAACTCCAGAGCAGCCTGATGGCCAATTGGTTAGTACTCTGGCCTTTGGTACCACAGACTCCAGGTTCGAAACCTGGATGTGGTATGGACGTTTTTTAGTGGTTCGGAGTCCGCGTTAATCTGTAGGTCCCGGTCTGCTTAGCCCTCGTGGACACAATATGACCATAGAGCGACTAACCAAAACAAAACAAACTCCAGAATCGTACAGCCTCCTTTCCCTTCCAAGGAGAATCACACCTGTAACGCCAAAGGCCAATGCTGCTTATAATGAAAGTGTAATGAATTGAACAGTGTAACTACCTATTTATTACTTACACAATACCACAAAAATTAAAGAGCATAACACTGCAAAATTAAAATAATTTATCAAGAATCGTATGCTTTTTTTTTCTAAATAAAAGAGAGCACACGAGACATTCTATATATACTTTTTCAAAAAATTTCATATAAAGAATAAATGCAATACAGAGACTGCACACAAAAAAGATAACTGTATCACTCAATTTGGCATGATTTTATAATTCCTATTAGTAAGCATTATCAATACTCTCTACATTACCATGTTTACTACCATTTATCATATTTCGCTCTATTTCTTCGCCTGAAAGAGCTTTTTTGACTTTAAGTCATTGACCTCTAAGGTCCCCCTGGAAAACGATTTTATTAACAGGGTCACGAATTCCATGAATGCAAAATCTCGTTTCTTGTCAGTTGCCTTGTCTGCAACAACATTTACGTTTATGATGGTGCCATGTGTTCCCAATATTCTTTAAATACTTCTTCACCCAAATCTTCTCTTCAATACATTCACATACAGCTTATTAAGCGATACAAGAGCTTTGGATTTACTTGATACTTCACTAAGTGCAGCAGTTTTGAGTTAATTCCACCACTGCCAATTTTATGTGGTCTTACAGCCTGGGCATCGTCACCCATGTGAGCTTGCTTGCAAATTACAGGAACTCTGTCATAAGATTATTGATTTTCATCTGCATAGTCAAGAGAGCCGACACCTTCTGGACGAAAGTTGAGACAATTTTGTTCCTTCCTTCTACGTCTCTTGAACAAAAAAAAAACAAATCATGCCGGATAACAGAAATTCTAGCACTCGTGTTCACAATACATTCAATAAACCTACTCCCGACTTCAACCTACACTTTCTGTAAGCATCTGGTTTGCAATATTTTCTCTTCTGATACCAAAAGTTTTGCAGTCAGCACTAATTCTTAACCATTTGTACATTGCTGACTTTCTGTTCTTGTTCTTTATCCATATTATTATCTCTCGTTAAAAACATCATCTCTCATTTGATTCACTCTTGAGTTGTTGGCCTTCCTGCCCTCTGAGATCAAACAGAACTGAAATATTGCTCTGATTAGCACTAGCAATTACACAGTCCAGTCACTTTAATGTGACCACCTGTCAAAAGCCAGAATATACGCTCTATTCTGACTTTGGGCCTGAATGGCCGAGTGGCTAGCGCTCCGGCGCTCGGTACCACAGGTTTCTTCTTAGAGTCCCGGCGGGACCATGGATGTTTGCAGTGGTTCGGAATCCACTTTAATCGGTAGGTCCCTGTCTAATATGATCGTAGAGCTTTGCGGAAGCATTGTTACTCCGCGTCCGTGGCTTATCTACAACTTACACTTTTCCCCGGGGTAATGCAAAGTGAGTAACGTCTGTGCAGTGCTTGCCTTAAGGCATCCATGACCAAGCTGTCTAAGTGTTTGCCAGCTGCATTAGAAAGAAAAAAATATTCTGGCTTTAAGTGGAGCGTGAATGTGGTATTTAAGTGGTATTAAGTGGAATTATTTATATGCACTCCACTGCGATGTGCTGCCACCTGCCTTTTGCGATTGTTTATTTCAGGTTGACATCGAAAGTAGGTGGTGGTCACATTAATGTGACTGGACTATGTATTTAGTGATCCTGGCTGTTTCTGATCTTGAAACGAAAACTCTTTCCTGGCTGTTTCTGATCTTGAAACGAAAACTCTTTCCTGGCTGTTTCTGATCTTGAAACGAAAACTCTTAATTCCGACTTCTACTGGCTGCCGCAGGCTTAGTATAAGGTAATATTTGTTTTCTTTCAAAATTTTGAAATGTACCATTTGACTACGAATGGTTTCCCGCTAGCCCAGACACTATCATAATTCGACACTTTATATGAATCTGATATTTATTATATTTAATTTATATGAATGTGGATTAAATTTTTGCAGAAGAGAGTAATATTTTTTATGATATAGTCTACTCGCAAACTATCAATCCAAATTTTAAAGATTGTTTAGGAAAACTAATTTTTTTTCGACATAAAATATATCAGAGTGCACAGTTTGCCATGGGAGTTAGTAGATAATACCATGCAGGGACGTAATGCGCCATGCATGAGCATTATACACCATTAAACGAGTTCGAAACTTTCATATATCCATCTGATAAATGGTGGTGTTTATCGTATCTGGAGGGTTGCTATTACTTAAAGTTTACGCAGTGGAAAATTCTCAAACAACAGCCTGTTATGCTATTATAAGTATAAATAAAAATTCATGCATTTTTATATGAAACACTTATTAGTGCTCTTCAATCATTTACGTACACATACTGTAAAAATAAATATTGAACAATGGTAGTAATACACACAACCTGTTTTTAATTTTATTTATCACATATTTCCTAAAATATCCCCTTTTAAACATGACAATAGCAAACACATATTACATTTATCTTATACATTTTATTACATTTATCTTATACATTTTATTACATTTATTTATACATTTTATTACATTTATCTTATACATTTTTTTTCATATTGCCAGATATTTCCTGCCACTTTTTATAGCATTTTATAGTTCAAACTATGTGTATTATAACCTACTTCAAAATAAGGAATAAATTTGCTTAATATTTTTATTCTAAAATTATTACATCTTTTGTAACTGATTTTATATTTAATAAAATTGTTTAATAACTGAATAATTTTAATATGCTTTTTAAGCAAATTCTATTGTTATTAAATTTTTGAAATCAGTTTATTTCAGTTTTACAATTATTAATATATTAAAACTTATCAATCAAATTAATTTTTAATTGTATCAAAAGAAAATTTGTTAATATTTTTTCACAGTCTCAAATGAAATATTTTCAAAACTGTAAGCGAAGTGGCCTGATGGCCGAGTGACTTGCGATCTGTTCCATAGTGGTTCGAAGTCCACTTTAAACTGTACGTCCCGCCTTAACAAGACTATTGAACGTAGGACTGACAACCCTACCCCGTAAAAAGTAAACGTTTCATGTCTCAAAATCTGCCAGTAGGCAGACAGCCTTGTCCACCATAGGGCTGTTGCACAAATGAGGAAAAAAGTCCTCGAGATAGAGTACAATAAATTTTTATGTTTATTTAAATCAGTATTTCTAATTCTTTTCTTATGCATAGTGCTCTATAAAAATTGTATGAGGCATATAATAAGCATCAAGAAGAAAAGGATTATTATAAATTAAATAATCTCAAAAGAAGGTTTAATTACGAATACAATTATGTACGAAGCACAAATAACGTATATTTTAAACATGTATCTGGTAGAAAAATAATTCATGGACAAATAATTCATCATTCATCAATTATAACAGTTATTGGTTGATAATTGATGACTCCCCAATATAACAGGAAGTTACAAAACCCCTGTTTAATGCATAATATATCGCTCCTGTGGATTGGACAAGTTGCTTGACCTTACATCCTGTTCCAACCGCGATCCCCTTTTAGGGAACACAATGATTCTTTCCTTACGAGATGTCTGTGGAGACATTAAAGGATGGCATAGAATAGATCATCATTAATGTAGCTGATATCAGCTGTATGTCCAATAGCTTCGCGATCGTCCAATAATATTAGCTCCTCCGTTTATATGGAATGTACTGTGGCAACCAATTCGAACAGCTCGTCGTCTTGCAATCTTTACTGTAAATATTTTGTCAAATAAATGATTTTAGTTCACATTATTGCCCTTCTTGTCATCCTTACTGGATTTCAAACTCAGCATAAAAATTTTCCCTTTTGAATGTGTGGTTTGAGATAACATGTTTTATGGCAATTTTTGTCTTACTATAAAATTTAACTTAGTTAACGATTTTTTCTTTAAAATAACTCCCTGAATATGTGGTCAATAGTTACCTCATTTTTATAGTTGTTTTTAGTTTTTTCTATATTTTTATTAAGTAATGCAGTTATTACTATTATTTTTTTAAATTAATGTAATGTTAGAAAAAAATACGAATATAAACTGGAATTCAATCGAAGGACATTTATATTTTATTTGTTCAGTAATAACTTTAAAAAGCTAATAAACAGAAAAAGCCAAATAAAATATGAAGGGAATAAGTAATTACTAAAATATAAGTTTTAAGAGGAAACATTAAGAAAACTATTAACATATTGTACATTAAATGAAATTAATAGTGAAACTCTATAATTTAATTGAAGTACATTAAAAAAATCTTATTCTAAACTGATAAATTCTACTTTATATTAAAAATTTTTTTTTTTTATTTCTTACAGTTTTTTATTTCTTTCCAAAAAACCGTTAATTATCTTTTACAAAACTAAATTAGCATTTTCATAAATTCATTAACAATTAAAAACAAATAATTCCATTCAATGCTTACAGAACATCTTCTCTTTTGCCTATCTTCAATTCACCTTGATAAAACTTTCCTTACAGTCCTCACTGCCCCAAAAAACAAGGAAAGCAAATATTCTTTTGAAAAACCCTTCCTCACCACACTTCCCCTTCTAACTGCCCCTGGAACCCAAGAGTAGCTTTTATTGGGCCCATCTCTTCTTGCTCTCAAAGAGAAGGAGATCTTTTCTTGCCCAGAAAGAGAAAGAGCAATTAACAGCACTAACAATTTTCCTCGTACTCAAGCGAGCCTTTCTGTTATTCAATGGTGGGATTCTCATTAGAGGCTAACATACTTTCCGAATGTGTGCTCTCTCTTAATACCTGTCTCTGTGCGATCGATAACGTTGGCTGGCTCTTATTTATGTGGTACCCCTGACAGAGAGTGCCAAATCAACACCATCCTGTCCCAGAATTATTTAGTGGCATCTAATACATTGGATATTGGGTGGGCATTGTTTCAGACTATACATTGATTTCTTCTATATTAATACAGAAATATATTAAGCGACTTTTTTTTCCAAGATTTATACTACCTTTACTAGAAAATTTCTTATTTGATTTTTCTTACTTTCCAAATGCAACACAATGATAATGTAACCAGTGGTACGATTTTTAATTAATTAGTCATATAAAACTTAATTATTTTTTTTAACAAATAACGATTAATACTTAGAAAGTTTAGTTTAGTTTGTCGCTCTACGGTCATTTTTTGTACACTTCAGACTAATTAGACTGAGACTTACAGTTCACTTTTGGATTCCGAACCACTAACAAACATTCATGCTACCGCCAAGATTTAAACCTGAAGCCTGTCATACTAAAGGCCAGAGCTCTAGCAAATTAGCCATCAGGCCGCAATACTTAGAAAGGGACATAAAGAAACCTGTGGGTAAATTCATACTAGACATTGAAGTAGACGTTGAAGTACAGTTACAGTTTCTGAAATGTTCGATTACAGTTTAAGCATTCTGGACATAAATGAAACATCTTTAACAATTTAATTTAACCCGATGTATAAAATCATCAAATCCCTACACTTACTCAACCACCAGCTACCTTCAGGAGGCGCCTAAACACATAAGAAGGTGAGCGGGAAAAGAATAAGAACAAGTAGAAAGCATTTTGTCTATATTCTGCAGTTTCATACCCTTCAAATGTCCACTACTGAATTTTGCTAAGGCCGATTGGAAATGTCTACTACTGTTGCATGACATAAACCAGGGCCAGGGCCGCTTGCAACGTACCAATCATGAACCGGGGTAAGGCATCAAATAGAAAGTATTTTATAGTACATTTATGGATGCAGTAGATTTCTGTAGGAGTTAGCTCTGCAGAGATGGTGTTCGGGAAATAACAACAATTCTTCGCAAGAGAATCTGCAATCTCATTACCTTTACACCCCAACGTGCGAAGGAATCCACTGAAGGCTTACCAATTGCCCCTGATCTAGCTCAGACGGAAGTACTGGAATATCCTGGTCAAATTTGTCATACATTTTGGCCAGGATTTCAGATACTGGATAGTACTTTTACTGTCAGTACTGATACTGATAGTACTGATTTCGAACCGCTAACAAACATTCATGCTACCGCCAAGATTTAAACCTGAAAGCCTGTCGTACTAAAGGCCAGAGCGCTAGCAAATTGGCCATCAGGCCGCAATACTTAGAAAGGGACATAAAAAAAACATGTGTTTACGCCGGTCAACTCGTACAAGACAGTGAAGTATAGACATTGAAGTAGACGTTGAAGTACAGTTATAGTTTCTGAAATGTTCGATTACAGTTTAAGCGAAGTCCAGAAAGAACAGAAGTCCGTATATTATTTTTATTAGTACTATAGGCATAATTTAGAGCTTTTCCAATGATTATAATTTATGATCTAAAAACAGATATCTTTAATGCTTCGTTGAAGGTGGTCAGTACTTAATTTGCATGTGAGTCCTCCAAAGTACGATTCCCACTAATCAGTGGTGTAAAAAATGAGAAAACTGTGCTTTACTTGTGTCAGCGATTGTGAGAAGTTTTCTGATGTATATTGTTGAAAAAAGGGAATATTGATTCCTGATGTTTCATGTATATTATTTCAAGAATCTCTTATTATTTTAATGATGTTCATCGCATAGCTAACTGGCGAATCCCTCAAAGATCGACTCTCTTTAATTACAGCTTTGAAAAATAATGATGGTTGTGGCAGTTAATATGCATGTCTATTTTTGCCTAATAGAAATATTTCAAGCTATCTACAAAATTGCTTAATCTCTATAATACATTTTAATAATTTGAATGCAATATTAAAGCAAACATAGTGGACACTTTTTCATAATTTGTTGCATTTTTTAAAGATTTTTCGTGTTAAATATGATGGAAGTCAGTTTCTGCAGAATTTTAGTTACGATATAATCATAATCCATTGGTAGTGTGCAACAACTATCATTCTGGAATTCGACTTTTATCACAATCAATGCTTTCAGAAATATTTCAAATAGGTCTACGAAGTTTTATACGCACTTTGAGACTGGATTGTAATAAATTATTTCATTGCGGATAGTTATTTTGATGGAATGATAAGAAAACTGACTAGTTATTATATAATTTATTATAAAATGTAGTACTTAATGATGCGTGGCTGTATGCTTCTTCTTACAATTCCAAGTGTAAATGAGTATATTCATAATTTTATATTACTCAGGTCAGAGGGATTTGTGAAACAGTGTCTTGGGCTTCCGAACTACGACAATTTGGTCAGATACCTGAAAATTGAGCTAGGCGTTGTCTATTACAGGAGATGAGTATCGCAAATCTGTACAGTTAATAATCCTTTTGTCGGAAATAAATAACAAACAACAAACTGCGACTGATACCTAGAAAGAGAAATACAAAATTCTTTGCTGCATTGGGCAATTCATACAAGAAAGTGATGGGAAAGGTTCGTAGGCGGAGAAGTGCAGTTACAGTTTACAGTCGGAAACAAATAACAAATAATAAAAGAAGAGTAACACAAATTCCTGTGTTTACATCGGGTAACTCGTGCCAGAAAGGGATGGGAAATGTTCATTTGGTTGTAGTTTGCAGCACTACAGGTCCTTTTTTGCACACTTTAGGCTAAATAGACTAGGATCTATGGTTTAAATGTGAATTTCGAATCTCTAACAAACATCCATGCTACAGCTGGGATTCGAAGCTGAAGCCTGTAGTACCAAAGGCCAGAGCGCAGGCCAATTGGCCATTAGGCAGCTGGGAAACGTTCGAAGGCGAAGTAAAATTACCGTTTCTTTTGTGTTCTGTTGAAATTTAAGTGCTCTGTATATAATTGAAACATTAGGTGGAAATAAAGTGGAGAATGTTACAGTCTATCGATGATGACACCTTTTATCCTTCCAAATGAAATGGCAGAATATGGGTCGATTATAGTACTCCTGTAGAGCAACCTGAGTAATTATGAATAATCTGCTGCTATACAAGCGAAGGCTCTCAAGTCAATTTCCCCAACAGTAAAATAAAAAATACATTTTGTGTTATCCAACGAATCTGTGAAATTGTAAGATAAGTAAAACTAATTTCACATAATATTCATTTAAACACTGCGATGTATTATTTTTGTTTATTATCGTTTTATTGGATATATCCAAAGAAAAAAAAATTCCTTGTACTTAAACCACTTCATCTACAAATTAAGTAAAAAAAAAACTTCTTTATAAAAACAGATTAACGTCTTAAGACTTGCATAATTCGATTTTTCTACTCGGATAAGTTTAATCCGCTGAAAGTCTCCGAAAAGTGTCGTCTCTGTTATTTAATCAACATTTTATGAGCTTGATTTTTTGTTGTTTAAATGTTGAAGCATTTTTTTAAACAAAGATTTATCTTCAAGCAATGATATTTTTTTGAAAAATTTATTTTTTATTTTTAAAATTGAAATATACATGTGATTCCAAATGATTTTGCATAAAATATTACAAAAAAAATTTTTAAACAATTTTTTAAATATTTTATATCATAATATAATTTTATTGTATTACTTTACGCAATAGCAACTTATGATAATTGATATTTGTTATTTTCTTAATTTTATTTTAATTGTTAATAGCAATCAATACGCAAATACATTAGGTATTATAGATATCAATTATAAAATTTCTTCTATCATAATATTGGTAAACTGCTCACTAAATTAATTAATCAAAGTACTCTCAAATTCTTTTTTATATTCTTGAAAGTTGATAGGATTTTAATTTATCACAAATTAAAAAGAAATATATACTACAGTTAATTATATAAATGAATAAGCACAGTAATAATATAAGATAAGGTTATTATATATGATCGCTGTTTTGAAAATCCATAAATAATTGAAAATGGCGTCAATTTAAATTGTTTAATTTCATCTTATTCATATTTTTATTCTCGTTTTAGCATGGGAATAAATAATTTTAAAATTATAATTAGAGTGTATAATTTTTGTTCTGTGATTTTTTTCACAAGTTGAAAAAAATAACAGTAAAAAGTTAAAATAAATATTAATTTTAATACAATTATTGAACCCCCAAATAATATAAAATTTAAAGTATCCTTAGGATTTTTCTTTGCATCCATAAAAAAAAATCCTAGGGATACGTCTACATGATGTAATGCTTTTCTATAAGATACATTGAAGTTTTATGATTTTAACATTATTTTATTAAAATTATTGCAATCATGTTGTAATTTTAACATGATTGTTTCACGATGTATTTGAATGGGTTTCACGTCAAATTTAGATTTGCTACGTCTTGTTCATCACATAATTTTCAACAGAAAACTTTAAAATCGGTTCATTTTTTTAAATTAGCCTTTAATAAATCTTTTGAAATCAGGTATGTTTTAAATGTAATATAAACTACCAAGACGATTTTTATGAATTTTATTTATTAACTCCTAATAATAATCAATTACAAAAATAATTAAGCGCCACGCTAAAATAGCACTCACAAACAGAAAATTATAACCCAAGTGACTCTCCAGCTATAATACAATAGTTTTAAAAACAAAACCCCATAAAAAATAATATAATACAAAAACTTCACTTTAACACGAATTCGTACTTTGCATTTCAGCTGAAAAATAAGAGATCAGTGAAATTATTTTGTAGAAAAAAATGAAAGCGGAACCTTATGAAGAAGTTTTTACGAACATTTTTTTCTCACGCCTACATTCATTTCGTTAAACTCATTTTCTTTAAGAAATAAAAAGAAAAAATAAAGTACTATTAACAAATAAGGAGAACTAATTAAAAGAGGAGTTAGATCTCAAAGAAAACTTCACCTTAAAGGAAATACTCTCGTTTTAAAACTTCTGGAATTTTTTTCCTACGTGCTTTCATGTCAACCGTCTTAACATTTTATGTAGTTTGAATGAGTATGTCTACAGTATTAAAAAAAATAAATTGAAGAATTAGAGTAATATTTTAGGTTTAAAAAATTTTTCTGTCGAAAGAGTGTGCTTGTTTCATTAAGAAAAATTAGTTTTTGTAATCAAACTTTGAAATTTTTTCTAGCATTTCTTTTCATATTTATTATAATGAATTTCATTGGAATTATTTATAAAAAATATACTGTAAAAACACAATTGTAAATTTTCTTTAATTTAAGAATGTTTTTATAGCCTTTTAAGAATTTTTTTGTAATTCTAAAATATTATCTACATAATAGATAGAAAATTTATTTAAAAATTAAATATTCTGACAAAATGTTATTAGATTAGGATTATGTTAAGATACCTCAATTAATTTTAAATAAACTGATTATATTAGAATTATTTTAAAATGCAATAAAGATGTAGAGATAATTTTATCCCAACGATTAAAACAATTTTTTTTTTCAATTTTTATTACAACTATTGACATTTATTTACGAAAAATCTGTAAAAGTTTTAATTACTATAAATGTCCAGTTCAGATCATATCTTTCAATATTTTTTTTCTAATGTAGCTGGCAAATACTTAGACAGTTATCTTCATGTAATATGCAAGGGTTGCACCGACATTACACATTTAGCACTACCCAGGGAAACGTGCAGTTTGAAGGTATGCTATGGACGCGAGTAACACTACCCTTCCCCCCGCAGTGGTCTACGATCATATTAGACCTTGACCTACTGTTCAAGGTTGATTCCGAATAACTACAAATATCCATGGCACCGCCTGGGACTCGAATCCGAAACCTGGGGTACCAAGCGTCAGAGCTTTTCAATATTGAACTAAACAAAAAATATTAACTAAATTTCTAGCACAAAATATGCTTATTTTGTTTTATTACCTTTTAGCTATTATAAATAAATTTTATTGTTTTAATAATTATATTTAGAGTAAGAAAAAAAACTTTTTTTTAGACAATATATGAATAAAAAAATGATCTTAAGTATTCTTTTTTTTTTTTTTTTTTTTTTTTTTGAAAAGCAATATATAGGATATATTGGCCTTGGTCCACCATAGGGCTCTTTCTCATTAAAGAAGACGAAGATTTATCTTTACATTTATCTATGACATGCGTATTTGCAATGGGCATATACTTAAAAATTAGCTTTAAATTGCTGAAAAAAACTTTTAAATTATATATTGGGTGTCGTGGAAATATTGGACAGGTTACTAAATTATGCAGAAATATCTAAATGATTTGGAAATAAAATTTGGTTACCAATGTAATAACAAAAGTCAATTCAATTTTATATACAAGGTAGCTTGGTTACTTTAACCCCGCCCAAGCGGTACTCGGTCTTACAACAAGCATAAAGTGACGAAACATGAAAAACATCTCATAAAACATACGAATAACATGATGTGCATATAAACACGCTTATGAAGAGTTATCTCACAAATTTTCTGACAGACATGTTCCATATATTTCCACATGGAAAAGTCCATTGGAGTTAAATCTGGAAAATAGCAATTTAAAATTTCATAACACCACAGACGATAGCCAACGCACACCATAAAAAAGTGCAAATTAATATACTTAAAGCAGCCGAGCAACTCTGCATATACTTAAAGCAACAGAATTTCACATAGAAATTTATTTATTTTAACTACATTGCAAGTTAAAAAGCAATATGTATGTACATTGCAACTTTAGTAAATAATGAAGAAACTCTATTTCTACATTTTACACTGCGTGAAAAAAGTAGAAGGACATTAGATTATTTTTGATAAATGAATAATGACGCATTTTTTAAACAATTAATTTCTTCACAACGTTTTTACATGCAAATACCTGTATCTAGACAAAACAAAAAAGTACACAATCAAAAAAAAAGTATACTTAATAAAAATTGGTTTTGACGATCTCATGATCAGTGAAAAGTAGAAGGACACTTCTAAAAAGAGGTGTACTATATAAATTAATATGGAATTCTTTTCCCGTTGGCTCGAATTACTTCGAAGATCCTATTTGGCATCGAACTGTATAAAGATTGAATTTTTGTTTGGCAAAAATTGTCCCATACAAAGTTTAATGATTTCTGCAGCTCAGCAACAGATTCAAACTGCTTTCCACCCTCGTAAACACGACGTACAATCATTTCCCATATGTTCTCTACAATGTTGAGATCAGGACTTTTAGCAGGCCAATGTAAAAGTCGAACATTGTTTGCTGCAAACCAATCTTTAACACCATTTGCAGCGTGAATTGATGCTCCATCTTGCTGAAAAATCCAGTCATTTCCTCCTAACTCAGTGCCATACGGGAGAAGATTTGAGTTTAGAGTCTGTATGTAGTCTGTATGGTTCTGTCTACCATTTAGAAAGACTAAACTTGTCCTGCCTCCATAGCCAACTGCTAACCATACCATTAAACCACTTCCTCCCATCTGTCGAGTAGAATAAGTTTCTTCTTCAATACCAAGACAGTGCCAATAGTACTGATAACCATCTGGGCCATCCAAATTGAATTTTTTCTCATCGGAAAATATAACTGATGTTCATTCTGAGCTCCAGCACATGTGGTCTTTAGCCCACTGCAGTCGGTTCTTCATGTGTCCTTCATTCCACTTCGGATGGTGCATCCGTTTTTTGAAGACGAACTTTTTTGAGCGTTTTATTTAGTTATAGACAGTTCTTTTGGTTACATGTGTAATTCCTGATTGAAATTGCGCCTTGCCGACACTTCCACCAGTCTTTTTGAGTTCACGAATGATTTTTCGTTGATCACGTTAGGTGAATTTTTTTGTTCTTCCTGTCTTCTTTTTCTTCTGTCACTTTCAAGGTTTCTTATGAAGTTCGAAACAGTATTAGACTGATTCGTAGCTGCCGTGCAATCTCTCACACCTTTGCCTTCATTTTTATAGGCAACTATTTGGCCCTTCTGAAACTTACTTAAGGGTATTCCTCTGGGCATCCTAAAACCAACAAAAACTATGATTTTCTAGCTAAATATTTTATTCTTGTTAAAAAGGATTTAAAAGAGAAAAAAAAACACTTACCTATAAACTTTCCAACAGCTTCTAAATAGATTTTTTGGATGTGTCCTTCTACTTTTTTCACACACCCAAAGTTATTAAGTATTACATTCCTAAGTTAAAATAGTGGTAAGTAAAAAAATATAATTTAACTTTCACTTAACGTAAATTAAAACTCTAACAAAACAACTCTCTATAAAAATCAGGTCAAAAGCAGTAAAATAAAAGCATATTGTACAAAAAAATTACTGTCCTTCTACTTTTTTCACACAGTGTAGTATGGCTTTGTAATAAGTGCAATAGTGCACCTAGATCACGAGCAGTTGACTGATGGGTAATGACGTATGGATATTGGCTACCAAAAGGATTTTAAGGGGTAACTGTCTCATTTTTGCGTTCTTTGGAAGAAAGCCTAGAAAACTACCATAAAGAAGCTTGACTTAATGCAAGATTTGCGTTCTTTTTATGTCATTACAATTGTCTTAAAATCTCCCTTTTTTCGTGTGGGACTCATCCTCAGTGTTCTGCAGGGCAGGGACATTCCATGAGCAGTCTACTCATGGACTGAGGGAAAGAGGCAGCTTCTGTTGTGATACGTGGAAATATGACTTTGGCTACGTGACGATGTTTTTTACGTGGTAGAGTTGTCAGCCCTGCACCTTACGATTTACAATCATATTACACAGGAGCCTATGGTATAAAGTAGATTTCGAATCACTACAAACATCCATGATACCTTCGGGACTCGATCCCGAATTTTGTGGCACCAGCGCCAGACTGCTAGTCACTTGGCCATCAGGCCATCTTTTTTCTGCAACTCCCTCCAGGAGAGTATTGAAACCTGAGACTTCCTGCAGATTAAAACTAGGTCACGAATTGGATAGATTGAATGATATTTAATTTATCATTTTAAAGATTTAATTCCTGTGAATGCATTTTTGAAATGCCTGAACTATGACATAAATATTTGTGTAGCCTCTGAATAAATTCATCGATTATTTACTGAAATCTCTACATTAGGATATGATACAATTAAAATTCATGATTTCTGAATCCAGTAAAGCCCCGTAATGAAATATTCATACAAGGCGTATTAATGGAAAAGTTCGTCACCCTTATATATTCAGCCTTTATATAATATCGAATCAATATGAATCGTACATTCTGTGTACATAAATTATATAAATTGTTAGTGCTACATTTAAGTACAGATTTCATGCAGACATTCCTTGTGGACTTTATTTATTGATTGATTCATTGAAAAAAACATATTAGTTATAAATATATAGAATAAAATATAATATAATATATCGAATCAAATAGAATATCAAATCAGTGTGTTGTTGTTTCTTATCCCACTTGGTAGACATCTAGGCCAGCCCATGAACTCATGTGAACTCACGGTCTCCTTCTCTTGTGATGGGAGCACCTGCAGGTAGAAATCTGACTTGACTGGAACCGTTGCTTTTGACGGAGTAAGATTGTCAGCACTGCGCCCAACACCCTACAGTCATATTAGACCATGCACAACGACTTAAAGGGAATTCCGAACCACTACAAACATCCATGGTACCTGACACCTGTGACACCGTGCGCAAGAGAGCTATTCACTCGTTCATCAGACCGCCATTTTCGGAATCAATGACTGCAATGCACTCCACCGCATTGTCATTTCATTTAAATATTTAGTATATTAGATTTCAACACTGGGACACGGATTGGAGAGATTAAATAATATTTAGTTTATCCTTTCAAATATTCAATGCCTGAGAATGGCTTTTTAAATGCCTGAACTATTATATAACTATTTCGGCAGCTCATTTAAATAAATTTATTGATTATTTACTGAAATCTCTACATCAGGATAGGCTACAATTAAAATTCATGATTTCAGGATCCATCATAGCGTCGTGATAAAATATTCATACAAAGCGTATTAATAGAAAAGTTAGTCACCCTTATGAATTCAACAAACCCTTTTCAAGGTAAACAGTTCGGCAACTGTAGACATTTCACGCAAAGTGTGAATCTTCAACGAATGCTTTTCAGATTGTTCCCCAATCCATTAACGAACGAACCTATGAAAACCTATTAGAATCGAACCTATTAGAATCACGCCAGAAATAATTTGATCAAAATGTGTGCTTGGGCCCACACAAAATTATTTCATCGATTTGAGAATTATTTATTCAATTTGTAGCTCGACTTGCAATAATTCAAAATCTTACTAAACTAGTTTTGAATTTGAAATGAAGCTCTTCTTCCCATTGTGCCTATTTCTGCAACATGTCCGGAATCCGGCCATCAGATAGTAAATATTGTAGCTTTAGAGAGTATGCGACCATTTTAGATTTCAAAAGTTCGAAGTTTGAATGATATGTTTCTCATACATAATTTCTAAAGCAGATACATTTTAATTTTATTCATTTATAGATTTTAATATTTTACGCTGAATAATGTATTACACTGATTGCAGTTTTTACTTATTCATTGAAAAGGGTATGTTCCAATATATATGTATATGGACCAATATATATAAGTAATATTATATACAGAATTTATAAATTGTAGCAATACATTTTAGTATAATTGAGTACAGTCATTCCTTAAGTCCATTTTATCCATTGACTGATTCATTGAAAAGAGCATATTCGTTACTTGGATATCGAATGAAATAAAATATAACATATTGAATCAAATATAATATCGAATCAATATAAATCTTATGTTCTGTGCATATTTATTACAAACAGAATAGATAAATTGGACCAAGATCTTTAAGTATACTATAAATGACGTACAGTCATTTTTTACGCCCATTTTATCCATTGATTGATTCATTGAATAGAGCATATTCGTTAATTACATATCGAATAAAATATAGCATAATATATCGAATAAAATATAGCATAATATATCGAATAAAATATAGCATAATATATCAAATAAAATATAGTATAATATATCGAATCAATATAAGTCATATTTTCTGTAAATATATATTACATACAAATTATGTAAATGGGGAGCAATATATTTTATTATAAATTGCGTACAGCCATTCCATACGACCATTTTATTCATAGATTCGTCGAAAATATCGAATCGATATAAAATGTATGTACAGTATATTTAGATTATATACAGAATATATAAAATGTACCAATACATTTTTGTATAAATTCAGTACAGAGTCCTTTTTAAGGAAAGTTCTGACTGAAATAAATAAGTCAAAAAAATGTCTAACTTTAAATAAAACACAGTTCTAAACTTTTACTAACCGATATATTTAATAACCTTACAAAAAATAAATAGCAATAGGGTAAATAATAAATTTGGCAATAGCAAAAAAAAAACCCTTTTTCCTTAGATTTACACTCAACATTTTTAAACGATTATTTTATTTTCGTTTCATTGTATTCTCTCTGAATCTTATTACATTACAAATCACTCGTCCTAAAATGAGCGAGATAATTAGGTGTAAGAGATTAGCTTCTGCGACAAACAACCAGAAAGTCTGAAGAAGCAAACCCGAAGGCAAATATTGATTGAAATAAAGTGTTACATTAAGAAGATTAGAAATTCCTGAAATAGAATTGCAAATAAATAGCTTTTTGTTCACTTCCCTCGTGAGTTGGAAAACATTTAAGCATGAAAAGTAGATAAAAGTCCTTTTTTACTTTAAACGAGAAAGGACTCAATCAGTATTAGCGAACTAATTAAGGTAATGAGGAATAGATTCATTTGATTCTTGACATTCTTGATTTGAAATAGATGATGTTTGTCGAATGTTTAAAGGAATAAGAAACCTTCGTCACTAAATTGCAACAAGCTGAAATTTTTGTTTAAAGATTTTTCTCCAATATTATTGATAGATCAGTTGAGGAGTAAATAAAGAAATATATCACGTCTAGAATGTAATTAATTACATATAATAAAGCTATAATGAATGATGCCAACGGCCGTACCATGCTGAATATACCGGTCCTCGTTAGATCACCGAAGTCAAGCATCATTGGGCGAGGTCAGTACTTGGGTGGGTGACCACCTGGGAGCACTGCGTGCCGTTGGCAAATTTGGGACCTGAATGGCCGAGTGTCTAGCGCTCTGGCGCTCGGTGCCACAAGTTTCGGGTTCGAATCCCGGCGGTGACATGGATGTTTGTAGTGGTTCGGAATCCACTTTAAGCCGTAGGTCCCGGTCTTCTATGACTGTAAGAGTGTCACGGAGCAAAAGTCAGGCTTCTACCTACGGGTGCTCCATCGCAACAGAAGCTGCTTCCTTCCCCTTCAACCATGAGTACATATGGGCTCGTGGGCTTGGCCAGCCAAGTGGGATAAGAAACAACAAACAACATAATGAATGATAAAATTAACCACAAATCGATGCTTGAAAACAGAAATAAATTATATTAAAGAATTGTTCAACATCTTGCCTCGTTAGTCAGACTACCTGAAAGAAGTTTTCCGGGTTTTTTCCCATACAATACTTAAATGCAGGGCAGTTTCTCTTAAACTCCTATCCGAAGATACTGCCCTCTTTCTTCAGAGATTCGGAGTCAAATCAGACTTCTACTTACAGGGGACCATCAACAACAAAAGCTGCCTAATTTCCCTCCATCTATGAGTAGACTACTCATGTGATGTCCATCGCGCACTGCCGAACACTGAGGATTAGTCACAACAATAACACATATTCTTTATATAAATATTTCCTACATAAAATTCCGCATTTAAGACATTTTTAAAAATTTGTTTTTATTAACCTAATTCAAAATACTTAATATGGAAATTCTGTATGGTATTTATGTCTCACAAAATATATTCATTTTAACCATCATTTTTAAAAAGATAAAAAATGACATTGAAATCAAATCTTTTACTGTTAATAATCAATACATTTATGTAGTGTTCAAAGTCTTCTTTCCCAATAAAATTTATCCAACCCTTTGTTACAATTTCTTCGATAAAAGATGTCGTCCTCACTTGAGTCAAAATGATTTTGTTGAGACATTTGGAATAAATGCAGCTGTTGCACATGGCACAAAAGAAAAAACATCTAAGAAGAAAACAATTGTAACAGCACATGCTTAATAAACATAAACTTTCAAACGCAGCGATCTGCGAAAACTGTCCCATGAATAATCCCTGCAAAATCACATATTGAGACGAAATATCCGAAAACCGTTCCCAATCTACATAGTTCCGCGGAATGCCTTTTCAGAGACCCAATCCAAGCAGAAGTCAACACGCCCCTATGAGACCCCCATGCCGAGGAGGGTTGATCACCGACCCAATGACAACACCGTCGCACATGGAAGGAATTCGAACTCTCTATTCCGAACGTCGTGAGGGTTGACACGAAATTCCGAATCATGCCGAAACAATAGTTGCCGAACTCTAATAGATTGTTAATTCGGACGATAATGATGGCTTCTAATGAGCTGCTTCAAATGGACTGCGGGTTTAGGGGAGGTATCATGGGAGTTAAATAGAACAGGTGTCTCTTCTCATAGTTGCTTATAAGGGGTCATAGAATTGTCCAAAATCTGAAAGACTGTGACTTCTTAAAAATTTAATACGACAGGTTAGACTTTTCATGACCTTTGTTATAGTTAAGTATTGTGAAATATTGATATTGTTTATATTTTTTTAGAACATTGTAAAGTAATTTTGAAGTTATTAAGAGAGAAATGTAATATTTCGAGTCGAAAATGTATTATTTTATACATATTTTATGACTCTTCTAAAATCATAAAGTTAATCATCGTGTATGATGTTCAGCATCTTGCCTCGTGAGTCGGATTATCTCGTGGGAGTTTCTCCCATACGATTCGCAAATGCGGGGTAGTTGAGCCTAAAAGTTCTCTCCCAAAGGCACTGCTTTCCTCATTCAGCTGCACGGAGCGAAGTCAGACTACTACCTACGGTGCTACATCAGAACAGAAGCTACCCCCTTTTCATCCTTCCATGAGTAAACTACTCATGGGATGTCCATCTGGAACTGCCGGACACTGAGGATTAGTCGCAACATATAATTAAGTAAAAACTTTCCTTACACTTATGTAAACAAATATGCATGAGACCATAAGGGTTCTTGGATTTGGTCTAGACGTTGTTGTCTACTAAGTGGGATAAGAAACAAACAACAAAATAAAAATACAAATATAGATATTAAAATTTATATAACCGCTATCGCTTTAAGTGCTATAATGTAATCGCTTTAAGAGTTCTAAAATTGCCTATTAAGCATTTTCCATCAAACATAATAACGGATTATCAATTTATTTCTTGTATTTTATTTTAAACAAATATTAATATATGTTTTCTAAAAACAGCTCACTCTTAAATCCAAAAAGCATACTCTTTTTCTGTCTATATTTCTAAGACTGTGCATGTGAAAGATTTTAATGAGAAAAGGAAAAAAAACTAATGTCTGGTAAATGTCTATCCCAAAGATTAAAAAAAAAGAAAAGATAACTGTTAAATTCTGTACAGAAAATTATACACAAAAGAAAATTTTCATAAACAAATATTTCAGAATATTAAATTCTTATTTGAAAATTTTATATCATTTAAATAAAACTCTACGAAAGCAAAAAATAAATCTACGAGTAAATGCAAATGCAAAATATTGAAACTCGCTTTAGGCATCGAACTTCAGCAAAGTACTCAAATAATGGAACAGAGGTATTTTCATTTTCTTTCCTACTTAATAACATATTTTCAACAAAGGAAATTTTACTTTTTGCCGGTCGTTTCTGAATTTTATTGTCAAAGTAAACCGAACATTTTATTGTAATAAATGCATGCCCTCAATGGAAATTAGGATTTTTTCGGCGATTTATTTCCTTGGAGCGATAGCTCTTCATTTTATTGCTAAGAGGCACATCAAAGCGGTAATAAATATTTGTAATTTTGTTTACTACAAGAATCAAAACGTATATTTTTCTTCATGACCAGATAAATGTCATAGCTTTAGGCGAAAGGTCTGTAGAATAAATTTTTATTTTTGTAATAAATGATGCCGAGTTATTCTTTCTTATGAGGAGTAATGAAACACATTAATGCTGTTATCAGGAAAAAAGTTTCTTTCTTTACATGATTTCCTTCTGGAATTACTCGATAAAATAGTTTTTTTTTGTTACTTTGTTGCGGAAAATAATAATTATTAATTATATTAAATAACAATTAGTACAGTAATGCTATTTACTAATTGGTATTTACTGTTATTTACAGTAATGTTATTACTTATTATTTATAATGGTATGGTGTGTTGGAATGTACGTGTATTTATCGAAATAAAAAATTAATTAAAACTTTAAATTTCATTCGATATTATAATAGTAAGTCAAGAAGGGCTATAAATTGATTTTAAAACTAAATAAACAATTATTTTCTCATTAAAATCCTTTAAAACATAAAGGATTTTCGATTTTATTTAAGTTTTTCATTTATTTTTATTATCTGGTATTGTAACCTGAGACTTCCTGCAAATTAAACACTGGGTCACGAATTGTATAGATTAAATGATATTTAATTTATTACTTTTGAGATTCAATTCCTATGCATACATTTTTAAAATGCCTGTAAGATGATATAAATATATATATACGGTCATTTGAATAAATTCATTGATTATTTACTGAAATCTCTGCATTAGGAACTGCTACAATTAAAATTCATGATTTCAGAGATTCAGTAAAGCATCGTAATAAAATATTCATAGAAAAGCGTATTAATGGAAAAGTTCATCACCCTTATGAATTGAACAAACCCTATTCAAGGTAAACAGCCCGGCAACTGTAGACATTTCACGCCAACTGCGAATCTTCAACGAATACGTCTCAGATTGTTCCCCAATCCATTATGAAACGAGTTTATTAGAATCACGCCAAAAATAATTTGATCAAAATGTGTGCTTGGGCCCACACGAAATTATTTCATCGATTTGAGAATTATTTATTCAATTTGTAGCTCGACTTGCAATAATTCGAAATCTCATTAAACCAGTTGAATTTGAAATGGTGCTCTACTTCTCATTGTGCACATTTCTACAACACATCCGGAATCCGGCTATCAGATAGTACATGTTGTAGTTTTAGAGAGTAGGCGACTATTTTGGATTTCAAAAGTTTGAAGTTTGAACGATCTGTTTCTCATACCTAATTTACAACGCAGATACATTTTCATTGCATTCATTTATAGATTTTAATATTTTACCCTTAACAATTTATTAAACTGATTGCAGTATTTACTTATTCAATAAAACGGGTATGTGTCATTCATTACGTCCATTTTATCCATTGATTGTTCATTTAAAATAGCATATTCGTAACTTGTATATCGAATGAAATATAATATACTATATTGAATCAAATATAATATCGAATCAACTATAATATCATGTATTCTGTAAATATAGATTGCATACAAAATATATAAATAGGAACTATATATTTTATTATAAATTTAATACAGTCAATCCATACGTCCAGTAATTCATTGATTCATCGAAAAGTGCATATTTGTTATATATATATATATATTTCGAATAAATATAATATAGAATCCATATAAAACGTATATACAGTATATTTAGATTATATACAGAATATATAAATTGTACCAATTCATTTTAGTATAAGTTGAGTACAGAGTCCTTTTTAAGGAATGTTCTAACCGAAATAAATAAGTAAAAAAATGTCTAACTTTAAATGAAACACAATTCAGAAATTTTACTAACCTATATATTTAATAACCTTACAAAAATGAATAATAATAAGTTTAATAATAAATTTGACAAGAACAAATAAAACCTTTTTCTTAGATTTACACTCAGCATTTCTAAACAGGCATTTTATTTTTGCTTCATTGCATTCTCTCCAAATCTTATTATATTGCAAATCACTCCACCTAAAATGAACGAGATATTAGGCCTAA
Organism: Caerostris darwini; assembly: GCA_021605075.1. Lineage (NCBI taxonomy): Eukaryota > Metazoa > Arthropoda > Arachnida > Araneae > Araneidae > Caerostris > Caerostris darwini. The sequence continues at coordinate 136,544 of BPLQ01009086.1, read as the reverse complement.
GAGATTAGCTTCTGCGACAAACAACCAAAAAGTCTGAAGAAGCAAACCCAAGGCAAATATTAATTGAGATAAAGTATCGCATTAAGAAGATTACGATTCCTCAAATAGAATTGCAAATGAATAGCTTTTTGTTCACTTCCAACATGAAATAGAAAATCTTTAAACATGAAAAGTGGATAGAAGTAACTTTTTTTTCATTAAACGAGAAAGGATTAAATCAATGCTAGCGAACTAATTAAGGTAATGATTTATAGATTGATTTGATTCTTGGCATTATTGATTTGAAATAATTGTTATTTGTCGAATGTTTAAATGAAAAAGAAATCTTCGTCACTAAACTGCAACAAGCTGAAATTTTTGTTTAAAGATTTCTCTGAATTTATAATTGATAAATTAGTTAGCTTGATATATAGTAATATATTAGTTTTAGTTTGATAAATATTATACATAGGTGGATATATACAGTATATATATTAGTTTGATGTATCAAACATATATAGTTGCGGTTTGTCGAAAGTTTAAATGAAAAAAAAAATCTTCCTTACTAAATTGCAACAAACTGAAAATTTTCATTTAAAGATTTAAATGGAATATGCATATGGAATGTACATATGATGACTACATATAATAAAGCTATAATTAATGATAAAATTAACCACAAATTGATGCTTGAAAATAGAAATAAATTATTTTAATGAATTGTTTAACATCTTGCGTCATTAGTCAGACTATCTGATAGAAATTGTCCGGGTTTTCTCGCATACGATACGCAAAAGCGGGGAAGTTCCTCCTAAATAAATTCCTCCTCCTATCGGAACATACTGCCCTCCTTATTCTAAAAGACCCGGAGCCAAGTCAGACTTCTACCTACAGGTGCACTATCACAACAAAAGCTGCCTCCTTTCCCTCCATCCGCTGCCGGAACTCAGATCATTAAAGTTATTTTTAAAAATTTATTTTTATTAAAATAATGTCAAATCTTTAATGAGGGAATTTTGCATGGTCTTTACCTCTTACAAAGAATAACAGCGTGAGTGACAAACCAAACCAAATCTTACAAGGAATATTTATTTTTAGCCATCGAAATTCATTTTTAACGATAAAATACACACACTTATTTTAAAAAAAGAAAAAAAAGTGCAATTGATCTCAACTGTTGTTAATAATCAGTATATTTATTTTGTATTCCAACTCTTCCTTTTCCAATAAAATTTCTGCAACCATTTGTTCCAATTTCTTTGATAAAAGGCGTAGTCTCCAATTGAATCAATATAATTTTATAGAGACATTTGGGAAAATATGCAGCTGTTGCACATGACATAAGAGAATAGAACCCAAAAGAAAAAATATCTAAGGAGAAAGCAACTGTAACACCCCATGTTTAATAAAAACAAAAACTTTCATAAGCATCAATCATGCGAAAACTTTCCCATGAATAATCCCTGCAAAATCACATATTGAGACGGAATATCCGAAAACCATTCCCAATCTGCATAGTCCAGCGGAATGCCTTATCAGAGACCCAATCCAAGCAGAAGTCAATACGCCCCTATGAGACCCCATGCCGAGGAGGGTTCATTACCGACCCAATGATGATACCATCGCACATGGAAGGAACTCTCTAATCCGAACGTCGTGAGGGTTTGACACGAAATTCCGAATCAAGCCGAAACAACAGTTGCCGAATTCTAATAGATTGTTAATTCGCATAATAAAGAGGGCTTCTAATGAGCTACTTCCAATGGACAGCAGGTTTAGGTGAGGTATCATGGGAGTTAAATAGAACAGGTATCTCTTCTCACAGTCGCTTATATGGATTCATAGAATCGTCCATAATCTGAAACACTGTGATTTTTTAGAAATATATAGTCTTTTCATGACCTTCGTTAAAATAAAGTATAGTGAAATGTCGTGTTGTTTATAATTTAAAAAAAAAATACATTTTAAATTAATTTTGAAGTTATAAGGAGGGCATAGCACCCAGCTAGTAGAAATTTCATCATTTTGAACCACATGTATGGCTCATCTTAAATCATAGACTTTTCTCGCTTTTGAGTGTAATTTTGGTATTTTATAATAAAGTTAAAGAAATTTGTTTCGTTTTTGTAATCCAATTAATATTGAAGTCAACAATGTTACCATTTGTTTCCCACAAGATAACTTCTGAAAAATAATAAAAAAGATGAATAAAAGCTAATGAATATGTTTATTCTGCAAACATCAAATATTTAATATTTAAAACTTTTTAAGAATAAAAATACTAATAAAAATTCAAATTGTTAAAGATTTTAAAATTTATTGTACCTAAATAAATCAGGGACCTGATGACCGAGTGCCTTGCGCTCTTCCTATCTGTGCCACATGTGTCATATTCCAGGCCATAGATGTTTGTAGGGGTTCGGAATTCACTTTAAACCATAATGTCCTGGTCTAATATGACTGTTGAGTGTAAGGCTGACAAGCCTGCTCCGTAAAAGGAAACGTCTTAAAAACTGCCAGTAGGCAGACGGCCTTGCTCACTATCGGTTGTAGTGTCGAGGAGTTAATTAGTAGCAAAACTGAGGTTCACAGAATAAAAGTAGAACGTTCGTGCAAATATTTATATCTCTAAGTCATAATTTTTTAAATGGTCTTGCAGGAAAGTATGAAAATCAGAAAATGTGAAAACCATGTTGAAAGATTAAAAAACACATTAAATGGTTCCTTTTGCCATGTACATTTTTCTATACTGTAACCCTAATCCTTGTCTGATTTAAAATGAAATCTGTTCTAACATTCTAAATTATTCTTAACTAATTTTTTGTAGGTGATAAGGAATTATGTTCCCTTAAGTTATTTAGAACTGAATTACTTCAGAGGAATGCTGTTTTATAAGCAATTAATAATTTATGAGCAATTTTATTAATTAATATATTCATAGTCAATATTATTTCATATTTGTTCGCCTTTATTTAGGCAACCTTTTTAAACACCAACAAATGGAATTTTGTATGCTTTTATGTGATAGCAGTAGCCTCATTATTTATTTTATGGTAAAGAGCTTAGTACAAATATTTTAAAATTGTAATATTGAAATATTACTAACGAAAAATAAGGTACAATTAGGAAAATCTTATTGTTTCTAATGAACTATTTTTTCGTAATAAATTTTTAAGCGAATAATGTTTTATATTGAATTTTTTTAAATCTATTTATATGTTATTTATTAAATATTTTTAAGACACGTCATATTATAGCAAAGCAAAAACATTCCTGAAAGGAAAAAAAAGAGAACTGAAAGTCAGTGGACTTTCTACTTTATTTTGTTTTACAAAAAAACTTTATTTCAATTCCTTCTATTAGCTTTCACTCTCCCTATATATATCTTGTTCAAATTTTCAATCGTTACTGAAATACTTTTTATTCATCCCCACAAGTTCAAATACATCTTTTTTTAAACTTGTAGTGGATGACACTTGATGTTAATTCAGCTTTTTCATTTATTAATTCAGTAATTAAATTTAATTAGTTAATTATATTTTTTTTCCATATTTAAGTTGCTTATATCTACCAATAGATGGCGCCAGATAAGTATAATAAAATGAATGAAAATTATTTATAAAGGATTTTCTGCAATGAAAAAAATGTAGGAATCGACTTAAAATATTTCTTTAATATTACTTGTAAATAGATAAATAGAGATGAATAGAGATGAATATAAATAGAGATGAATTTTTGAAGCTGCCGTTTGTGAATCAATAAATAAAGTTATCAATTTGTATGTTATTACCAAAAAATTCTGGATGTGATAATGATTAAATGCGGTTAACGATAATATGGACAACAACACATTAATTATTCATGCTTCTCACAATTATGGAAACTACTCCACGCCTCTTGATTGGATTATGAAGATAAAGAAAGCGTATTATGATTAACTATTCACTAATTTCATCGATATACTTTTCATGCCCGTGTCTTTAATCAATATCGACATCCAAATAGAAGAGTGTCTAATCCATTGGCCATTATTTAATATGAGTAAGATTAATAGCAAAAATATATAATATGCAATTATAACTACAATAAAAGCGAAGATAAAGATTATTATGTCTGATGAGTTCATCTAAATGTCCTTAAGCATTCAACAAACGTTCATCATACATACTAAATGTGCCATTATTCACGTGTGATTTATAATAATATAAGGATCAATACTGATGGAAAATATATTGAACATATTTTAACACAAGACGTAAATTAAAGTTCCAAAGGATCTTAAAGCATCTTGCATTCCTTTGATTTTTACGAATAAATGCAAATCTTCAGCAATATTATTATATAAGTCAATGAAATGTTTTGCACAGTTTCAGCAGCTTTTGCAATACCAGAAATAAGTATAAAATAAGAACAGTATAAAAATTATGACATTTTTTGCAACAGAGCTTTCAGATACATAACTGGATTCATCCTTTATTAAAATATTTACGAATAAGCTTAGGAATCCCAAATCATTTCCACAATATTAAATGGTGAAACTGATTTGTAGAGTCGGATATAGTCCGAATAAAGTTAGGATTTAATAGATTTCAATGATTTCCATATTAATTAAACGTTTTGCATTCTTCTTCATTTTTGGAACACCCCCCTGATAAGCCCAAGCCATCTGCCTACTGCAGTTTTCGTAACATGAGATGCTTTTTTTACACGAGATAGGGTGTCATACATACCATCAACAATCATATTAGAGCGAGACTGATGTTTTAAAGGAGATTCCGAACCACTACAAACATCCATGGCACCACCGCGACATGAATCCTGTGACACCGAGCACACCAGAGCTCTAGTCATTCATCAAGTTAGCATTATTTGATAATCAGTAATTATCAGACTATTTGTACTATGCAGACTATCACAGAAGATTAGAATATTTGTTTCAAACAAAACCTTAAACTGGTAAATGAGCTGGGTATGTACTCCCAATAATTCTAGTGAAATGAAAACTTGCAGCTTTCAAATAATTAAGGCTTTTACGATACAAATATATTCCCAACTCCCACGGCTGGTGAACATTAGGGAGGAGGTTCACTCTGATAGCGGCTTTGTTGTAGACATTGCTTCAAAAAACAGAGAGTATCAATAACGTGTGTGATGTTCAGGATTTTGCGTCATTAGTTGGATTACCTGGTGGGAGTTTTGCAGAGTTTCTCCCATAAAATACGCAAAATGCACTGTAGTTCTCCTTAAAATCCTCTCAGAATACGCTGCACTCCTTCTTCACAGGCACGGAAACCGCGTCAGACTTCTACCTACGGGTATTCCATCACAACAGAAGCTGATCCCTTTCCTCCTTCCATGAAACCACACTGGTTTTTGGACTTGGTTTAGATGTTCCTGTCTACCAAGTGGGATAAGAAAGAAACAACAAAAACAAAAATATAAATATTAATATTAAAATTGATATAAATACAATCATTTTAAGAGATCCCAAATGTTTTTCTAAGCCTTTTCCATCAAACATATTAACAGATTATCAATTTATTTAATTTTTTTGGGAAAAAATAATTATATTCTAGAAATCTAGACTATTCCAGAAAGTCAATAATTTTTACCAGTACTTATTGTTTTTCTATGGCAAAAGATGTTTAGTATATTTAGTATTATCCAAGATTTATTAAGATTTGATTATCAGATTTTAAATAAATCATCACATTAGATAATCTTATTCCATAATCATATTTAATAATCTTTGATCACATATTTGATAATCTTATTCAGATTATCCAAGATTTATTATAAATCTGTTGAATGAATAATCATTGAAGGAGACAACCAGATGCATTTGTTTTTGTAAAAATGTAATCCATTTAAATTTGTTCTAGATGTACAAGGATTTAACGTGAAAATTTCTCTTTTTCTCTTAGCACTGTTAGAGATTTCGACATTTTGCACTTAATCAAAGAATACTAAGTTAATTTTCTAAAAACAGTTCATTTTAAAATCTTGAAAGCAATTTTATTTTTATTGTCTGTATTTCTAAACTTTGCAAGTGAAAGATTTTAATAAAAAAAGAAAACTCATGTCTAATAAATGCCTATCCTATAGATTAAAGAAAAAACTGACAACAGTTAAATTCAGCATAGAAATTTATACACAAAGGAACATTTTCATAAACAAATATTTCAAGAATATTAAATTCTTATTTGAAAATTTTATCGTTTAAATAAAACACTACAAAGGCAAAAATTAAATCTACAAGCAAATGCAAATGCAAAATATTGAAACTCGCTTTAGGCAACAGCAAACTTCAGCAAAGTATTCAAATAATGGAACAAAAGAATTTTTCATCTTCTTTCCTTCTTAATAACATATTTTGAACAAAGAAATTTTAGCTTTTTATCGGTCGTTTCTGAATTTTATCGTCAAAGTAAACCAAACATTTTATTGCAATAAATGCATGCCCTTAGTGGAAATTAGGATTTTTTTGGCAATTTATTTCCTTGGAGAAATAACTCTTCAGTTTATTGCTAAGAGGCACATCAAAGTGGTAATAAATATATGTAATTTTGTTTACTACAGCAACCAAAACGAGTATTTTTCTTCATGACCAGATTAATGTCATCACTTTAGGCGAAAGGTCTATAGAACAAATTTTTATTTTTCTAATAAATGCTGTCAACTTATCATTTCTTATGATGAGTAATGAAATACATTAACACTGTTGTCAAAATGAAAGTTTATTTCTTTACGTGATTTTTTTCTGGAATTACTTAATAAAATAGTTAATTTTTTTTATTTTGTGGCATGAAATAATTATTATTAATTATATTAAATTATAATTAATATCGTAATAGTATTTACGATGTGTTGGTATGTAGATATGTTTATTGATATAAAAAAATAATCACAACTTGAAATTTCAATTTATATTATCATACTGATTCAAAAAGGACTATTCAAATATTAAATTATAATCAGTACCATAATAATATTTACAATGTGTTGGTATGTAGATATGTTTATTGATATAAAATAAATAATTCCCGCTTGACATTTCAATTAATATTATCATAGTGATTCAAAAAGAGCGATTTAAGTGTCCAAATATTAAATTATAATTAGTACCATAATAGTATTTATAATTCGTTGGTAAAATATGTTTATTGATATAAAAAAATTAATTACAGCTTGAAATTTTATTCGATATTATTCAAAGAGGACTAGACAAACCATAAATATCAAATTATTATGGTTTTATCATTGACGATATTATGATAGTGATTCAAAAAAGACTAGAAATGGACTGAAAATAAATAAACAATTATTTTCTCATTATAATCCTTTAAAGTATAAAGGATTGAAAAAAGAATATAGTTTTTGATAGCCTGAAACTATTCAATACTTGAAGAAAAAGTCAAATTTAAGAAGAAAATCGCATCTGAGATAATTTTAAGTATTTTAAGCTTAATTAAAAAGTAAATAACAAGAATTAATTTGATTAAGTGAAATTGAGTGAAAATTATAGGGATTGAATTTGTATTTAAAAAAGAATCATTTATAAAACTGTGATTTTATTTTGGTCAAAGGTGACATAAAAGATATCTTTCCGTTAAAAGTTTCTACGGAAGTTTCGAAAAATCTATTTATTTTGTGGTAGGCTTTCTTAGAAAACTTTTCTAAAAATCTTCAAAGCCAATCTTCGCAGAGAGATTGCCTTTAAGGGTTTTTTTTATTAAAAAGAAAATGAACTTTTTCTGAAAAAGTTTTCTTTAACCCTAATAAAACTAAATATACATTATTTTAAATTATTACACACATAAAATAGCTTTTTAATGCATATTTCTAAGTAAATTTAAAACAATTCAATTAAGACTTTTAAGCATAATGTAGGTAGACAGAAATATTTTTAAAACTTTCAAACACTAATAAACATTTAATTTATTTATGGAGAATTGAAAAAAAATCAACGAATCTCATATTTGTTTAGTTATGAATACTTTAAAAATTATGTTAAGTTAACATTTTTATGATATAAAAAGAAAAAATTCAATAAATTTTAAAAATATTAACCCTCTTTAAAATGTGAGTATTAATTGCAAGCCAATGTGTGTATTAATTGCATGTGAGTATTAATTGCATGTGAGTATTAATTGCATGTGAGTATTAATTGCCAGTTAAAAATGCTGGATATTATTTGTATGTTGCCTCCTTTTAAAATTAAACTTTTCATGGCAAACAATTTCTAGACTGTTAAATATTAGATGCCTAAGCAAAATAAGCTATTTAAAATGTAATAAAGCCCAAAAGGATTTTCACGAAACACTTTGCGTTAATGCAAGGATACGAATACTTAAATGATAATGAAACATACTAACTTCGAAAAGTAATGGGACACTTACAAAAAAAATGTCTTTATCGAAAAAGTAGTGTTGATTCAAATGTTTGTCTGCCCATAGAGAGAAGAGTTAATACATATTCTATAATAAGTAAATAATCTGTTTAACAGCAATTGCTGTTTAGTATATTCTGTTTAGTATTGCTGTTTAGTATATTGTTTACTCTTCATAATCAATATTAGATTATCCACCAGTTGCTGAGATAAATGAGCTGGGTGTTCTGAAACGGATATAACGCTGAAAGAAGTCGCCTCAAAACATGCTACCTTCTCTCAATCAAAGGGTTTTAAATCAGGGGAGTACGCAGGCCAATCCCTTCTGGATATATCTTCACATTCTAGAATCTTCTCATAATCACGAATTCGAAGTGGACAGGCATTATTGGCCATAAAAACGACATTGTCTATAGAACTTCACCAGTAGTACTTCGGATTAAACGCAAGTAGAGAAGAATCATTTGTTGATAATAACGACCTCAGGTAGCAGTGTTTCAGTTCAAAATTAAGAACTCAGCCCCCCGTCCATTACTATAACTCACAAAACACTTTATCAGCCTCTTTACAAGATGTCAGTGGGATAAAACCATGCCCATGCCGCTTTCCCCATTTAGTGTTGAGAATTGCTTGTGACATTAAAATGACTCTCATCAGTAAAAAAGGCATAATTCCATTGATCCGCACATCTAAATGGTGTCGGTCGTAAAGAGCTGTTAACAAAATACAGCTTTCAAGACTGCGGGTAAATAATCCACCTTTAGTAGTTAGTTACCACAACTAATAGTCCACCGTTTGACCATAAAAATGCGTGGCATGTCTTAGGCAACTGCTCAGCATTATTGCCCACTGATAGGTAATCTATTTTCGGCTGCAGGTTATGTCAGTTATCTATTGGAGTTGCGTTTCTTAGCTAACCATTACCAACTTTTCTTACAGCTATGCCTGTGGTTTTGAAGAATTTTCTGATTGGTGAAACGACAACTTAGTCAATTCAAAATTATTGGGCTATTACTCTACGCTCTTGTTCCAGCTTGCTAATCGTATAGATGGTCATATTAAAATTCGTATTGATTGCTTCTTCAAGTCATATTACTACTACACCACATCCCATCACATCACTGTGATTAGAGCTGAGTTGCACCTTTACAGTTTGGGAATGATATGGGTCTGATTAGGCTTATGAGATCGGGGCCTATGATTTAAAGTGGATTCCGAACCACTAGGAACATCCATGACAACGCCGAGATTCGAACCCGAAATCTGTGGTACCGAGCGCCACTCGGCTATCAGGTCCCTCTTCAAGTCATATTGCAGAACTCACTTAAACTTGCAGATATATATCTTTAACAGTCTTTTCTTTTTATAGTATTTTCGCACTGCACGAGCTGCATGAAATTACATGTTTCACGTAACTTATGACGCATCGTTCCTCCTATTTCATATTAAAATACCAGGAACAAATCATCACTAGTTGCATAGTATAATCTTTATACTGTATTTGTTGTTCATTATGCTGATCACAACGAGTTCTTTTCAACTATCATGTTATTTCTATCTAGTTAAAAATTACGGCGTTGATTAAGTTTTGCAATGAAGTAATAATTGATATAAATGAATTAACCGTAAGTAAATTTAAACATGCAAAACTTATGAACAGTTATAATTATAAAATCAATTTATTCCTATTAATTAATTTAATTGAATTTATTAAATTATATAATCAAATAAATTAACTAAGTTCAAATATTTACCTACAATAATTGAAGGTTTGGTATAATTTACGTACCAAATTTAGATATATTGCTATAAAACCACAACCTAAATAACACACTACTCAACGTATACTTTAAGCATGGTTAATTTAAATATAGTCCTTGATTAGATGGTCAAACTAATGTATCGAACGTGATCAGACAATTTCAATAGAGCGGAGATAAATTTTAGAAGACAGAGGCGACATGTAACTAATTGCACCATATATTATTAATTCAGATATTTACATATATACAAATTTTCCTTTCAATTGCTAGGCAGTGCACGATAACCAAGTGTTTTAGCTTAAAATTAATATTTGTACTCTTCAGATAATAGCTGACAGTTAAAAATAGAAAACATAATTATATATGTATTCTATGATTAATTGATATAAGTTTAATCTATTTAATTTATAGTCATACGTTTGGAGTAATTTAAAAAAAATCATTTTAAAGCTTATTTTACTGTTTTTTGGTAAATTGTTACATAAAAAAAAAACAATTAAAAGCATACAGAGTATCTCAGTCGCAAGTTTACAGACTTCTAGTACGTGTAGAGTACACTAAGACGTCTGAGAATCACATAGCAATATTTCTTTTTTTTTTGTTCCAATGCAGCTGGCAAACACTTAGACAGCTTGGTCTTGGATGCCTTAAGGCAAGCGCTGCACAGACGTTACTCACTTTGCATTACCCAGGGGGCGCGTGTAACTTGAAGATAAGCCACGGACGCGGAGTAACAACGCCCCCGCAACGCTCTACGATCCTATTAGGACCGGGACCTATGGCTTAAAGTGGATTCCGAACCACTACAAACATCCCTGGCACCGCCGGGACTCGAACCCGAAACCTGCGGTACCGAGCGCCAGATCGCTAGCCACTCGGCCCTTCAGGCCCACCACATAACAATATTGTGCTGGAAATACTTTCCAAATGCAGTACAAGAAAACGGATCAGATCAGGAGTATTTCATTTTACATACTTACACAGTGATAGTAATATGGCTTATACGAAGGCAGAACTAGTGGACCTGCACTAACTTCTGCACCTGGTTTATGGGGCAGCTGAGTGGAATAGCAGCAGCAGTATAGTCAACAACATCTTGTGCGGCGTATTCCAGACATAGCCTTTCGGGGCATTAGGTATTTGAGAGGAAATTTTTCCAGAGATCTGCCGGCTTCGGGTCACGAATGAACTGCAAGGACTTTTGATGTCAAAGAGACTGTATTAGGTCTTCCATAGGACTATTCAAGTTCCAGTGTGCTAGCTATAGCACATCATACTGATATGGTCCCTTCCACGTAAGTGGCCTGATGACAAATTGGCTAACGCTTTGGCTGTTGTTTGCACAGGCTTCATGATCGAATCCTGGTGGTGGCATGGATGTTTGTGAGTGGTTGAATCCACGTTAAATTGTAGATCCCGGCCTAATTAGCCCAACGTCTGCACAAAATGACCGTAAAGCGATAAACCAAACTAAATCAATCCACATTATGTTCTACGGATATGGAGTAAAATGGCATGCATACTTAATTCACACTGCATACTGTAGATCATCTTACTTTTGTTGATGTACATTGTTTGACCACATATTTATTTGTAAGGTGTTTTCTGTGCACACTATCTATTTCTGTACACTCTATCACTAAGCTAATTGTAGATTCTCTATTGATATGTGTAGGGGTGTTCTGCTTTTCGAAGAAATCTGCAAATCTGGTTTCCATACATCTTGTATATCAGGCTATTTTTGAATTTGTACACTATCAGATAAATTTTGGTTTACCAAAATTAAAATCCTTCTATAAAAAAGACATGTTATAGCAGCCTCAATTTACTTCGTACACAAGATGTGTAAGGAGAATCTACTAAATGACCTATACCTAAGAGGGAAATCTTTAAGAAAGATTGGAGCAAAAGTATGTGCTACTGCAGATTTCTGACAAAATTTAATTACATTTGATGAGGTGAAATAGGTTTTAAATAAAAGGGTTTCACCTAGAGAAAAACCTTAAGGTCATTTCATTGTTGATGGTCTTTAGAATGATTGAATGCTATACAAAAATATCTGGATTAGATATCTATATTGATTGATAATTTAAAATTTAAGAAAAAAATCAAAATTTTTATTGTAAAATTGTTATCATTTTTAGCAGAAAAGACGCATTCGAATTGATATACAGCAAAAGGAAAATGTTCTTGGAGGCGGGAATATCTGAATAAAAAAATAAAATAAAATTACCCACACTGTAGAAAATCGACTTTTTCGAAATACTTGAATACCTTAATTTATAGAATTTTAATCTGTATTTAGTAGTGATTAGCTATTAATCACTACTAAATACAGATTAAAATTCTATAAATTAAGGTATTCTACTATAATTATTAAATATATTATAGCTAAAATGGCAAATTTGATAGTATTTTCTGAAATTTTCGTGTAAATTTTACTTTCAGCACTTTTTTAATTCTATTTCATCATAACGGTTTCGTATCTAGGAAAAGCAGACATTTCATAGAAGAAGATGCCATTTTACCATCTTTTGTTCTGAAAGAGAATTTATTTGTCTAATCGAATTGAGGCGTTTTCGCAGGGAAAAATTGGGCGTTAGTCTCCTTTTACACATGCATGAAGTTCTTGTATTTAAATATTCCGTGGTGACAGGGTTCGCTCTAAAAAAAGAGGCCTGCTTTTCATCCCAGCTATATGTGGATATTGAAGTTCTTGAAGGGCGTGTACTTAGAAATGAAATTCACGTAGTTTACTTACAATGAGTATTTTGAATAAACATCATGCTACTCGTAAAACTTTGTTGTATTGTAGTTAAATTTTTGTGAACTACAAATAGCTCATAATTAATGATTGAATCGCTTTCTATTGTTCCCTATGAACAGTGAAGATTTATGGATTTCTTTGCAGATGGTAGTAATTTTCGTTCGCATTGTTTAAAATTTATTTTAGAAACAATTTAGGGATTTGAAACTATTTGAACAATTTTAACAAATTAAAAAGAGAATAATAGAAATAATTTTTACTCATAAAGTTATAAGTATTGTCTTCGAGAGCGAAGTTTTGTGTTTCCTTGATCAATTTTTTGTCCTTGACAACTCTTAACGTTTTTTATTGGGTAGTTTTTCAATTTTTTTTTTGACGAGCTACTCTTATTGGTTATTAAAATTTTTTACTAATTATAAATTTAATACATAAATTAATTATAAATTGTTCTAAAAGATCGTCTGGTGGAAGCAAAGACAATTTTATTTAAAAAAAGTTAAAGTTAAAATGAGACTTTTTAAGAAAGTAAAACAATTTAGAATTCTATACATTTTTTTTTATTTTTTAAGGTTGGTTGTTATATGTTTTGTTCTTATATTAAATTCTAATGGCTAACCTATATATCGCTACAGTCAATTATTATTATTATACTTTTTTAATTTATTTTAATAATTTTAGAACTGTTAATTATTTTGATCTAATCACAAGAAGTAAGTTATTAGAAAATGTTTTAATATTTTATATTTTCTGATAATTTCTTAGATATTCTTAATTTCTTTTTAACTGAAAGCAATATTATAGAAATTTATAGAGAACTTTTAAAAAAAAGATATTTGAAAATAAATATAATACTTTTTTTTTCGCTTGAATTTTCTTATTTTTGTTTTGAAAATATTTCTAATTTATTTAACAACAGTTCCCCTTTTCATTTTAAAAGAATGCATAAATTACAGCTTTGATTTTAATTAGGAAACAATAATTTCAGTTAATAATAAAATGTTTAAAATAATAAATGTAAATAAATGTAATGTAATGTAAATAAATGTAAATGTAATTTAATAAATGTTTTAATGTTTAAAACATATATATTCGTATCCGATTTTCTGTAAAATTTACCAGAGTCATCAAGTAAATCCCAAATGTGAAAAATGCACTTCCTATTGCATCTTTGAGATAAACAGAGACGTATTGGAGAAGCAAACTTTCTTTTCCAAAAGGAAGTAATGCAATAAATCTTTGTTTTTTTCGCGATTGAAAAATGTTTGTTTAGAATATGAGAGCGATCATTTATCAAAAGTGTTTCCCCTTCCAAATAATATTATTTTTGATATCATCCTTTATGTTCCGCAATGTCTTTATAGAAGTCGTGTGTTTCTTTCAGAACGCAGCTGCTGGGCCGTCCGATAAGAAACAAATGCTTATTTCAAACCCAACAAACAGTCGTGTAAATGTACTGACACATTTTTTGGCTCAACAACCGCTAGAGAAATAATTGTATAAAATTATCATATATTTAGATTATAACAATGTGGTATGATATGTGATAAAACAGTGTGGTATGCGATATGTTAAACAATATGGTATGCGGCATGTTAAACAATATGGTATGCGGCATGTTAAACAATATGGTATGCGGTATATTAAACAATGTGGTATGTGATATATTAAACAATATGGTATGCAGTATGTTAAACAATGTGGTATGTGATATATTAAACAATATGGTATGCAGTATGTTAAATAATGTAGTATGTGGTATATTATACAATGTGGTATGCGGGATGTTAAAAAAATGTGGTATGCAGTATGTTAAGCAATATGATATGTGGTATGTCAAACAATGCGGTTTGGGGTATGTTAAAACTTCGGTATGTTAAATATTATAATAATGAATGTGGTATATTAAGCGATGTTATATTCTAGATTATATTAATGTGGTATGTTAGAATATACAATGTTGTATGTTGTGATATGTTATCATATACTTAGATTATAACAATGTGGTATGTTCGATTATACAATGTTGTATGTTATGGCATTTTATCATATACTTAGATTATAACAATGTGGTATGTTGAATTATACAATGTTGTATATTGTGGTATTTTATCATATACTTAGATTATAACAATGTGGTATGTTAATGATATAACATGGGCTTTGAATTGGAAACTTACTACTGTGCTCAAAAAGTAAGACCAATTATTTTTTTTTCAAAAACTCTTTATTTATTCCTCCAAATTTATTTCATTGCCTTCAAAGTAGCCCCTCCGGACACAATGCACTTATGCAAACGAAATTCATAAACAATTATTTTTTCATTAAAATTCTTTAAAATATAAAAGATTTTAATGAAAAAATAATTGTTTATTTATTTTCTAATTCATTTATAATCCTTTTCGAATCACTATGATATTAATGCATAAAATTTCAAGTTGTAATTAATTTTTTATATCAATAAACATATCTACATTTCAACATATTGTAAATACCATTATGATACTAATTATAATTTAATATAATTAATAATAATTAATTCCTAGAATAAAATAACAAAAAAGCAACAACTTTTTTTTAAGTAATTCCTGAAGGAAATCATAAAAATAAATAAATTTTATTTCTGACAACAGCGTTAATGTATTTCATTATTCGTAATAAGAAATGATAACTTGCCAGCATTTATTGGAGAAATAAAAATTTGTTCTACAGACCTTTCGCCTGAAGCGATGACATTTACCTGGTCATAAAGAAAAATATACGTTTTGGTTGTTGTAGAAAACAAAATTACAAATATTTATTACCGCTTTGATGTGCCTCTTAGCAATAAAATGAAGAGTTATTTCTCCAAGGAAATAAATTGCCGAAAAATCCTGATTTCCATTGAGGGCATGCATTTATTACAATAAAATGTTCGGTTTACTTTGACGATAAAATTCAGAAACGACCGGTAAAAGGTAAAATTTCTTTGTTGAAAATATGTTATTAAGCAGGGAAGAAGATGAAAATTCCTTCGTTCCGTTATTTGAATACTTTTCTGAAGTTTGTTGCCTAGAGCGAGTTTCAATATTTTGCATTTGCATTGGCTTGTAGATTTATTTTTGCCTTTGCAGTGTTTTATTTAAACGATGTAAAATTTTCAAATAAGAATTTAATATTCTGAAATATTTGTTTATGCAAATTTTCTTTTGTGTATAATTTTCTAGTCTGAATTTAACCGTTGTCTTTTCTGTTTTCCTTAATCTTTAAGATAGACATTTACCAGACATTAGAGTTTCGTTTTTTCATTAAAATCTTTCCAATGCAAAGTCTTAGAAATATAGGCAGAAACAAGTCTGCATTTAGGGTTTAAAAATGAACTGTTTTAAGAAAATTTGTTTACTATTCTTTGATCAAGTGCAAAATGTCGAAAACTTTAAGAGTGCTAAGAGAAATTTTCACGTCAAATCCTTATACATCTAGAACAATTTTAAATGGATTATATTTTTGCAAAAAACAAATGCATCTGCGTATCTCCTCCAATGATTATTCACTCTACAGACTTATAATAAATCTTGCATAATCTTAATAAGGTTATCTAATATATCATGAAGGATTTTCAAATATAATTATGGAATAAGATTATCTAATATGATTATTAAGTAAAATACGATAAATTGATTTTAATGAGTCTTGGATAATATTGTATAGTCTATACATCTTCTGTCACAGAAAAAAATAATTACGATAAAAATGACTGGCTTTCAAGAACAACATTTATCAAAATTTGTTTCCAAAATAAAATATAATAAATAGATAATCCGTTATTATGTTTGATGGAAAAGGCTTAATAAGCAATTTTAGAACTCTTAAAGCGATTACATTACAACACTTAAAGAGTCAGCGGTTATATAAATTTTAATATCTATATCGGTATTTTTATTTTTGATGTTTGTTTCTTATCCCACTTGGTTGACAACAACATCTAGACCAAGTCTAAGAACCCGTGTGGTCACATGGAAGAAATGGGGCAGCTTCTGGTGCTATGGAGCAGGCGTAGGTAAAAATCTGACGAAAGCAGCCGCTGGAAGAAAACAGTGCCCTTCAGAATATCGTCTCATATGGTAGAAAACTCGGAAAACTCCCACCAGACTCACGATTCAAGATGCTGAATATCGTAAACAAATGATTAACTTTGTGATTTAAAAGCGGTTTAAAATGAAAAATTTTGACTCACCAGTTACTATGTCCCTCAATAACTTCAAAATCAAATAAAAATGTTTTTAAATAAATATAAATAATGTAACTATTTAATGAAAGCCACGAAAAAACTAACCTGTCTTAATATATTTCTAAAAAGTCATAGCCTTTTAGATTACGGACGTTTCTATGAATCCAGATCAGTGACTGCGAGAAGAGATACCTGTTCCATTTAGCTCCCCTGATGCCTCCCCTCAACCTACAAGACCATTTGAAACTGCTCACTAGAAGCCCTCTTTATCATGCGAATTAACAATCTGTTAGAATTCGGCAACTATTGTTTCGGCTTGATTCGGAATGTCGTGTCAACCCTCACGACGTTCGGATTAGAGAGTTCGAATTCCTTCCATGTGCGACAGTATTGTCATTGGGTCGGTGATCAACCCTCCTTGGCATGGGGGTCTCATAGGGGAGTATTGACTTCTGCTCGGATGGGGTCTCTGAAAAGGCATTCCGCGGAACTGTGCAGATTGGGAATGGTTTTCGGATATTCTGTCTCAATATGTGATTTCGAAGGGATTATTCATGGGAAAGTTTTCACAGATTACTGCGTAAGAAAGATTTTGTTTTTTATTAAGCATGTGGTATTACAGTTCGTTTTATACATTTTTTTGTGTTGTGTGCAACAGCTGTATATTTTCCCAAATGTTCCTATAAAGTAATTTTTACTCAAGATAAGAGTACGCCTTTTATTGAAGAAATTGGAACAAAGGGTTGGAGAAATTTTATTGGGAAAGAGAGAATTGGAACAGAAAATAAATGTATTAATTATTAATAGAGCAAGAATTGAGTTCAATTGCATTTTTTATCTTTTTGGAAATAAGTGAAAATATTTCATCATTAAAAATGAATTTCGATAGCTATAAGCATGTACTTATAGCTATCGAAGTAAATTGATATTGTTATTCTTTGTAAGAGGTCCACATTAAATACGTAATCGGATTGAACCTCAGTCCTAATTTTCTCCAGCAGCGCACTTTGCCCCTTTGCCACGAATCCGGCATATATTTGTATTGGGAAAAATCTTAATTAGTTAAAAGCTGGATGTCCTATCAAGAGGATTATTTGGAGTTTATAGTCAGCTCATTTACCAGTTGAAGGTTTTGTTTGAAACAAATATTCTAAATTAAATTTAGGTAAAAATGTTTCTAGGCGCATGATGATTACTGACTTGAGACTAGCGCTAACTTGATGGGAGAAAACCCGGGAAAATTTTTACCAGAAGGTCTGACTAATGAGGCAAGAAGTTGTGCATTTCTTTAAAGCAATTTATTTCTGTTTTCAAGCATTAATTTGTGATTACCTTCATCATTAACTATAGCTTTATTATATGTAGTCATCATATATATTCTATGCGTGATATATTTCACTGTTTAATCTTCAAAAAATCTATCAATAATAAATACAGAGAAACTTTTCAACAAAAATATCATTTTGTGCAATTTAGTGACGAAGATTTCTCTTCCTTTTAAACATTCGACAAACAGCAACTATTTCAAATCAAGTATGTCAAGAATTGAATGAATCTATTCCTCATTACCTTAATTAGTTCGCTAACATTTATTTAGTCCTTTCTCGTTTAAAGTATAAAAAAAAAACACTTTTATCTACTTTTCATGTTTAAATATTTTCTAACTCACGATAGAAGTTAACAAAAAGCTATTCATTTGCGATTCTATTTCAGGAATCGTAATCTCCTTAATGTGATACTTTATCTCAATTAATATTTGCCTTCTTCAGACTTTCACAGATGTTTGTCACAGAAGCTAATCTCTTACACCTAATTATATCGTTCATTTTAGGAAGAGTGACTCGTAAGGTAATAAGATTTAGAAAGAATACAATGAAACAAAAATAAAATACATTTTAACGGGAAAGCTGAGTCTAAATCTAAGGAAAGGGGTTTATTTGCTCTTGTTAAATTTATTAATTAAACATATTATTATTTCTTTTTGTAAGGTTATTAAATATATTAGTTATTAAAAGTTTAGAATTGTGTTTCATTTAAAGTTAGATATACTTTTTACTTATTTGTTTTGGTTAGGTAGTAAACTCGAAGACAATCTGGGATACAGCGTTCTCACCAATCTACAATGTTGGACAGAATATTTAACCATGGTAAAATAAGCATGCTATGGCGCTCGGTGCCAAGGTTTCGGGTTCGAGTTCCGGCGGAGCCATGGATGTTTATAATCTATACATACATAATATAGGCGTTTCTCATTGAATCAATCTATAAAAAAAATGGACGTAAGGAATGGCTGCTTACATTTTATACTAAAATGTATTGGTACAATTTATATATTATGTGTATAATCTATATGTATATTATGTATACAATTTCTAAAGAGTTCTAAAAATAAATATAATATTTTGAACACAATTTTATAATACTTTGAACAGTTCACAAATAAAAGTTATGTCCTTTAATACCTAATAATAATTTAATCCAATTTGGAGCAATATAAAACATAATTTTGACGTGATATTCTGTATATAATCAAATACAAAATATATGATTTATATTGATATATAATATATTATATTTCAATATATAATGTAATATGAACGAATATGCTCTTTTCAGTCAATCAATGAATGAATGAAACGGACACATAGAATTGTACGCTGATTGTATGCAATTTATAATAAAATAAATTGGTATGATTTGTATATCATCTTACTTACCTGAAAACTATTGGCATCTACACATTTTATTGAATGCAAGTAAAATATATTGAAGTAAAAACTGCAATGAATTTAATGAATTGTTAAGCATAAGATATTAAAATTTATCAATAACTCCAATGAAAATCTGGCTGCTTTAGAAATTACACCCAGAGAAACATATTATTCAAACTTCAAACTTTTGAAATCTAAAACACATACACTCTAAAGCTGCAACACATACTATACAACATATACTTAACATGTAGTAGAAATATGCACAATGCGAAGTAGAGTGCCATTTCATATTCAAAACTAGTTTAATGAGATTTTGAATTATTGCAAGCCCAGCTTCCAATTGAATAAATAATTCTGAAAACGATGAAATAATTTCGTGTGAGGCCAGGCAAGCACGGCAAATGAACATACATTTTGATCAAATTATTTTTGACGTGATTTTAAGAGACTCGTTCCATAATGGATTAGTGGAACAATCTGAGACGCATTCGTTAAAGATTCGCAGTTTGCGTGAAATGCCTACAATTGCGGGACTGTTTACCTTGAATAGGGTTTGTTGAATTCATAAGGGTAACGAACTTTTCCATTAATGTGCTTTGTATGAATATTTTATTACGTCTCTTTACTAGATGCTGAAATCACGAATTTTAATTGTAGCCTATCCTAATGTAGAGACTTTAGTAAATAATCGATGAATTTATTCAGATGAACTGCACAAATATTTATATCATCTTCAGACATTTCAAAAATACATTCATAGGAATTGAACCTTTAAAGTAATAAATTAAATATCATTTAATCTTTACAATTCGAGACCCAGTGTTTAATGTGCAGGAAGTCTCAGGTTACAATACAAAATAAATTAAAAATAAAAAAAAACTTAAATAAACAATTATTTTATCATTAAAGTTCTTTATGTTTTAAAGGATTTTAATAATTGTTATTTTTTATAATTGTTATTTACCTTTTAATAATTGTTATAATAATTATTATTTAGCTTTTAATATAATTGTTTATTTAGCTTAAAATCCATTTATAGTCCCTTTGGAATCACTATGATTATGTCGAATGAAATTTGAAGTTGTAATTAATTTTTTATATCAATGAACATACCTAAGTTCGAACACATTGTAAATACCATTACTGTACTAATTGTTATTTAATATAATTAATAATTATTATTTTCCGGAACAAAATAACAAAAACTGTTTTATTGAGTAATTCCAAAAGGAAATCACGTTGAGAAATAAACTTTATTTCTGATAATAGCGTTAATGTATTTCATTACTCATCATAAGAAATGATAACTTGGCAGCATTTATTAGAAAAACAAAATTTGTTCTACAGACCTTTCGCCTAAAGCGAGGACATCTATCTGGTCATAAAGAAAAATACGCGTTTTGATTGTTGTAGTAAACAAAATTACAAATATTTATTACCGCTTTGATGTGCCTCTTAGCAATAAAATGATGAGTTATTTTTCCAAGGAAATAAATTGCCGAAAAAATCCTAATTTCCAATGAGGACATACATTTATTACAATAAAATGTTCAGTTTACTTTGACGATAAAATTCAGAAACGACCGACAAAAGGTAAAAATTTCTTTATTGAAAATATGTTATTAAGAAGGAAAGAAGATGAAAATTCCTTTGTTCCATTATTTGAATACTTTGCTGAAGTACGTTGCCTAAAGCGAGTTCCAATATTTTGCATTTGCATTTGCTGGCAGATTTATTATTTTTGCCTTTGTAGCGTTTTATTTAAATGATAAAATTTTCAAATAAGAATTTAATATTCTGAAATATTTGTTTATGAAATTTTTCTTTTGTGTATAATTTTCTAGACTAAATTTAACCGTAGTCTGTCCTTTTTTCTTTAATCTTTGGATTAGACATTTACCAGATATTAGTTTTTCTTTTTTCATTAAACTCTGTCCAATGCAAAGTCTTAGAAATATAGACAAAACAAGGCATGTTTATAAGATTTAAAAATAAACTGTTTTAAGAAAATTTATTGACTATGCTTTGGTCAAGTACAAAACGTCGAAAACTCTAAGAGTGCTAAGAGAAGTTTTCACATTAAATTCTCATACATCCAACACAAATTTAAATGGATTACATTTTTACAAAAGCAAAAATCTTGGATAATCTGAATAAGATTATGTAATATATTATCAAAGATTATCAAATAGGATTATCGAATAAGATTGTCTAATATGATTATCTATTTAAAGTCTGATAATCAGATTTTATTAAATCTCGGATAATATTAAATATGCTATACTTCTTCTGTCACAGAAAAAAACAATTACGAGTAAAAAGATCGGCTTTCTAGAACAACATATATTAATATTTGTTTTCAAAAAAGTAAAATACATTAAATAAATTAAATTTAATAAATGGATAATCCGTTATTATGCTGGATGGAAAATAGTTAGCAAGCAATTTAAGAGCTCTTAAAATAATTATATTTTTATTAATTTTAATATCTATATGTGTATTCTAAGTCTTAATTATTTGAAAACTGCAATTGTTCATTTGACGGGAATTATTGTGAGTATATAATCAGCTCATTTATCAGTTAAAGGTTTTGTTTGAAGCAAATATTTTAAATTAAATTCAGGTGAAAAGGTTTAATTGGTTTCCTATGATTACAGACGAGCGACTAACGCTAACTTGATGAGTGACCATGATGTTATGGATGTTTCTAGTGGTTCAGTATCAACTTTAAAACGTTGGTCCGCTACTAATACGACTGTTGGGCGTAGAACTGATACCCCTACCCGTAAAAAGAACACATCTCATGTTACGAAATCTGCTAGTATGGAGACGGCATTGACCCACCAAGGGGAACATTTGTACACCAATGAAGAAGAATGACGTTTAATTAGTATGAAAATCAGGAAAATTTCTTAAATACAATGTTTATTAGGACTATATCAGACTCTACAAATCAGTCTCTCCCTTTATAGTTATGGAAATTTTTGGGGATTCCAAAATTCATTCACAAGCATTTTAATAAAGAATCCATCAATTTATGTATCTGAAAACTATATTGCATAAAACGTCATCTTTTTTTTTAAACTGTAATATTTCTAACATAGCAAAAAACTGAAATTGTGCAAAAAATTGTATTGAACTACATAATAATATTTCTAAAGATTTGTATTTATTCGTAAGTATAAAAAGAACACATGATACAATAAGGCCCTTTGAAATTTTAATTTAAATCTTGTGTTCTTCAGTTGTTCAAACTTTTTAAAAAATTATAACAATATAAATTTTTCACAATACTTAACTGTAACGAAGATCAGGAAAAGACTAGCCTGTCGTAATAAATTTCTAAAAAGTCATAGTCTTTCATATTATGGAAGATTCTATAAATCCATATCAGCGACTGTGGAAGTGATACCTGTCCTATTTAACTCCCATGATACCTGCTCTGAACCTGCAGTCCATTTGAAGCAGCTCATTAGAAGCCCTCTTTATCATACGAATTAAGAATCTATTAGAATTCGGCAACTATTGTTTCGGCTTGATTCGGAATTTCGTGCAAACCCTCACGACGTTCGGATTAGAGAGTTCCTTCCATGTGTGATGGTGCTGTCATTGGGTCGGTAATCAACCCTCCTCGGCATAGGGACTCATAGGGGCATATTGACTTCTGCTCGGATTGGGTCTCTGAAAAGGCATTCCGCGGAACTACGTAGATTGGGAATGGTTTTCGGATATTCCATCTCAATATGTGATTTCGCAAGGATTATTCATGGCAAAGTTTTCGCAGATTGTTGCTTATGAAAGTTTTTGTTTATATTAAGCATGTGGTCCAAATGTCCCTATGAAATTCTTTTGAGTCAAGCGGAGACTCAAGGAAAGATCAAGGAAATTCGAACAAATGGTTGGATAAATTTGGTAAAGAGACTGAGTTTGAAACTGAACTAAATGTATTGATTATATTAATGCAACAATAGAGTTCAAATGCCCTTTTTATCTTTTGAAAAAAATATGTGAATCGCATCACGAATTTTAATAAAAACAAATTTTTAAAAATTAATTTAATGCGAAATTTTTTATAGCAATAAATATATCTGCATACCAACACATTGTAAATAGTGTTATAGTACTAATAATAATTTAATATTTGACTATTTGAGTAGTTCTTCTTGAATCACTATGATAATATCGAATGAAATTTCAAGTTGTAATTATTTTTTTATACCAAGAAACTTATCTACCTACCAACACATTATAAATACTATTATGGTACCAATTATAATTTAATATGCGCCTAATGGTCGAGTGGCTGGCGCTCGGTGCCACAGGTTTCGGGTTCGAATCGTGGTGCATTTTTTCGAGTTCGGGTGCCATGGATTTTTGTAGTGGTTCGGAATCCACTTTAAGACGTACGTCCTGGTCTCACATGACTGTAGAGCGTCACGGAGCAAAAGTCAGAATTCTGCCTACGGGTGCTCCATCACAACAGAAGCTGCTTCCTTCCCCTTCATCCATGAGTCCATACGGGTTCATGGGCTTGGTCTAGATGAGATATCTACCAAGTGGGATAAGTAACAACAACAAAAATAATTTAATATTTGAAAAGTCCTTTTTGAATCACTATTCACTATGATAATATCAAATGAAAATTCTAAGTCGAAATTAATTTTTTTATATCAATAAACATATCTGCATATCAACACATTGTAAATACTATTATTGTACTAAAAATAATTAAATATTGGGCTATTTGAATATGCCTTTTTGAATCACTATTATAATATACAACGAAATTTCAAGTTGTATTTAATTTTTTTATATCAATAAACATATCTACATACAAACAGATTGTAACTACTATTATGGTCCTAATTACAACATAATATTATTAATAATAATTATTTCCTGCAGCAAAATAACAAAAATTAGCTATTTTATTTAGTAATTCCAGAAGGAAATCATAAAAAGAAATAAAACCATATTTCTGATAACAGCGGTAATGCATTTCATTACTCATAATAAGAAATAATAAGTTGGCAGTATTTATTAGAAAAATAAAAATTTGTTCTGCAGACGTTTCGCCTAAAGTGATGACATGTATCTGGCCATAAAGAAAAATATACGCTTTGGTTGTTGCAGTAAACAAAATTACAAATATTTATTACCGCTTTGATGTGCCTCTTAGCAATAAAATGAAGAGTTATTTCCCCAAGGAAATAAATTACCAAAAAAATCCTAATTTTCATTGAAGGTTTTACATTTATTACAATAAAATGTTCGGTTTACTTTGACGATAAAATTCAGAAACGACCGACAAAAGGTAAAAACTTCTTTGTTGAAAATATGTTATTAAGAAGGAAAGAAGATGAAAATTCTTCTGTTCCATCATTTGAATACTTTGCTGAAGTTCGTTGCCTAAAGCGAGTTTCCATATTTTGCATTTGCATTTGCTTGCAGATTTATTTTTTGCCTCTGTACCATTTTATTTAAACGATAAAATTTTCAAATAAGATTTTAATATTCTTGAAATATTTGTTTATGAAAATTTTCTTTTGTGTATAAATTTCTAGACGGAGTTTAACCGCTGTCTTTTCTTTTTTCTTTAATCTTTGGGATAGACATTTAACAGAAATTAGTTTTTTTCCTTTTTTGATTAAAATCTTTCACCAACAGACTCTTAGAAATATAGACAGAAAAAGTATGCTTCTATGTTAGGGTTTAAAAATGGACTGTTTTAAGGAAATTTATTTACTATGCTCTTATCAAACGCAAAATGCCGAATACTAAGAGAAATTCTCACGTTAAAATCCTCATACATCTAGAACAAATTTAAATCGATTACATTTTTATAAAAACAAATGAATCTGCGGGACTCCTCCAATGAGTAATTCTCCTGCAGACTTATAAAAAATCTTTGGTAATCTGATTAAGATTATCTAATATATCATCTAAGATTATTAAATATGATAATGGAATAAGATTATGTAATATGATTATCTATTTACAATCTGATAATCAGATTTTAATAAATCTTGGATAATATTGAATATACTAACCATGTACCGTCAACATATATTTATATTTGTTTTCAAAAAAAATAAAATACATTAAATAAATTTAATTAAGTTAATGGATAATCCTTTATTATACTTAAAATGCTTGCTAAGTATTTTCCATCAATATTTATCAAGCAATTTAAAAGCTCTTAAAATGATTATATTTTTATTAATTTTAATGTCTATATTTATATTATAAGTCTTAATTATTTGAAAGTTGCAATTTTTCCTTTGACGAGAATGAATCTACTTTAAGCCGTAGATCCGAGCCTCATATGATCGTAGAGCGTCACAGAGCCCAATCGGACTTCTCACTCACATCATTCCCAAACTGTATAGGGGCAACTCAGCTCTATCACAATGATGTGGTGTGGTGTTGTAGTAGTATATTTGATATATTATTATATTTATTTATGTACAATTATTTTATTTATTATATTTTACCTTATAAAAAAACCAAAATTGTTGTTGTTTCTTACCCGTTCTCCTTACTAGAAAGTAACATTTAAATCAAATCCAAGAACCCATGATGATTTAGTGTTTTGTCCTCTTACTTTGTCCCTTACTTCGCAATTAATTTCAAACGTTTTTAAAAACATTATAAGCAATATAAATCTCTCAATATACTTAACTGTGACGAAAGTGATGAAAAGACTAATCTGCCTTATTAAATTTCGAAAAAGTCACAGTCTTTCAGACTATTGATGATTCTATGAACCCTTATCAGCGACTGTGAGAATAGATACCTGTTCTATTTAACTCCCATGATACCTCCCCTAAACCTACAGTCCATTTGAAGCAGTTCATTAGAAGCCCTCTTTATCCTGCGAATTAACAATCTATTAGAATTCGGCAACTATTGTTTCGGCTTGATTCAGAGCTTCGTGTCAACCCTCACGACGTTCGGATTAGAGAGTTCGAATTCCTTCCATGTGCGACGGTATTGTCATTGGGTCGGTAATCAACCCTCCTCGGCATGGGGGTCTCATAAGGGCGTGTTGACTTCTGCTTGGATGGGGTCTCCGAAAAGGCATTCCGCGGAACCATGCAGATTGGGAATGGTTTTGGGATATTCCGTCTCAATATGTGATTTTGCAGGGAATATTCATGGGAAGGTTTTCGCAGATTGCTGCTTTTGAAAGATTCTGTTTTTATTAAGCATATCGTGTTACAGTTGTTTCTTTCATAGATATTTTTTATTTTGTGTTCTATTTTCTTGTGTCGTGTGCAACAGCTGCGTATTTTCCAAAATGTCTCTATAAACTCACTTTGACACAAGTGAAGGTTACGCCTTTTATAGATGAAATTGGAATAAATGGTTGGAAAAAACTTATTGGAAAAGAAGACTTTGAACACAAAATATATGTATTGATTATTAACGAGAGTTGAGATCAATTGCATTTTTTTTATCTTTTTTAAAATAAGTCGATGTCTTTTATCGTTAAAAATTTCGATTGCTAAAAATAAATATTCTTTGTAAGATTTGGTTTGGTTTCTCACTCACGCTGTCATTCTTTGTAAGAGGTAAAGACCCTGCAAAATTTCCACATTAAAGATTTGGCATTATTTTAATAAAAATAAATTTTTAAAAGTAACTTTCATGCGAAATTTTATGTAGGAAAATGTTTATGCAAAGAATATCCGTTATTGTGTCTAATCCTGATGCCCGGAAGCTTGGGACGGACACTCCATGACTAGTTTACTCATCGATGGAGTGAAATGAGGCAACTTTTGTTGGGATTGTGCACCCGTAGGAAGAAATCTGACTTCGCTTCGAGTCACTGAAGAAGAAGAACAGTATCTTCCTGTACGAATTTAGGAGGAACTACTCCGCATTTGCTTATCGTATCGGAGAAAACCCGAAAACTTATATCAGGTAGTCTGCCTAACGAAGCAAATTGTTGAACAATTCTTTAAAACAATTTATTTGCATTATCAAGCATTAATTTGTGGTTAACTTTATTATTCATTATAGCTTTATCATATATAATCATAATATGTATATTATATATGTGATGCATTTCTTATTTATTCCTCAACTAATATATCAATAATAAATGCAGAGAAATCTTTAAACGAAAATTTCAGCTTGTTGTAATTTAGTGATGAAGATTTCTTTTTCATTTAAAGCATTCGACAAACAGCAACTATTTTAAATCAAGCATGTCAAGAATCGAATGAATCTATTCCTCATTACCTTAATTAGTTCGCTAACATTGATTGAGTCCTTTCTCGTTTAATAAAAAAACACTTTTATCTACTTTTCATGTTTAAATACGCTAGAAGTTAACAAAAAGCTATTCATTTGTAATTCTATTTCAGGAATCGTAATCTCCTTAATGCGATAGTTTACTTTATTTCAATTAATATTTGCCTTCAAGTTTGCTTCCTCAGACTTACTGGTTGTTTGTCACAGAAGCTTATCTCTCCCACCTAATTAGCTCGTTCATTTTAGGACGAATGATGTGTAATGTAATAAGATTTAGAGAGAATGCAGTGAAATGAAAATAAAATACCGGTTTAGGAAAGCTAAGTGTAAATCTAAGAAAAAAGGATTTGATGGTATTTGGTCACACTTATTATTAAGCCTGTTATTTTATTTTTGTAAGGTTATTAAATATATCAGTTAGTAAAACTGTAGAAAAGTGTTTCATTTAAAGTTAGAGATTTTTTGACATATTTATTTCGGTTAGAACTTTCCTTAAAAAGGACTATGTACGCAATTTATACTAAAATGTATTGGTACAATTTATACATTCTGTATACAATATTACTTATACATGTTGACCCATATGCATATATATTATCACATATATATAATATATCACAAATGTTTAAATCTATCAATGAATGCAAAGAAATTATATCTGCTTTAGAAATTACGTATGAGAAATATATCATTGAAACTTCAATCTTTTGGAATCCAAAATGATCGCATACTCTCTAACGCTACAATATGCACTATCCGATAGCCGGATTCCGGATGTGTTGTAGAAATATGCACAATTGGATGTAGAGCGCCGTTTCATATTCAACCATTTTAATGAGATTTTGAATTATTGCAAGTCGAGCTTCAAATTGAATAAATAATTCTCAAATCGATGAAATAATTTCGTGTGAGCCCGGTAAGTTATTCAGTGAAGCACGGCAAATGAACACACATTTTGATCAAATTATTTTTGGCGTGATTATAAGAGACTCGTTTTATAATGGATTGGGGAACAATCCGAGACGCATTTGTTGAAGATTCGCAGTTTGCATGAAATATCTACAATTACTGGACTGTTTACCTTGAACAGGGTTTGTTGAATTCATAAGGGTGACGAACTTTTCCATTAATACGCTTTGTATGAATATTTTATTACGGCGCTCTGTTGGATCCTGAAATCATGAACTTCAATTGTAGCATATTCTAATGTAGAGATTTCAGTAAATAATCGATGAATTTATTCAGTTGAACTGCACAAATATTTATATCATCGTTCAGGCATTTCAAAAATGCATTCATAGGAATTGAATCTTTAAAGTCATTAATTAAATATCATTTAATCTCTACAATTCGTGACCTAGTCTTTAATGTGCAGGAAGTCTCAAGTTGCAATACAAAAAAATTAAAAATAAATAAAAACTTAAATAAACAATTATTTTATCATTAAAGTCCTGTATGTTTTAAAGGAATTTAAGGAGAAAATAATTGTTTATTTAGTTTAAAATCCATTTATAGTCCCTTTTGAATCACTGTAATAATGTCGAATGAAATTTCAAGTTGTAATTAATTTTTTATATCGATGAACATACCTACGTTCGAACACATTGTAAATATCATTACTGTGCTGATTGTTATTTAATAATTATTATTTTTCGCAACAAAATAACAAAAAAATAAACTATTTTATTGATTAATTCCAGAAGGACACCACGTAAAGAAATAAACTTTTTTTCTGATAACAGCGCTAATGTATTTCATTACTCATAATAAGGAACGATAACTCGGCAGCATTTATTAGAAAAATAAAAATGTGTTCTACAGATCTTTTGCCTAAAGTGATGACATGTATCTGGTCATAAAGAAAAATATACGTTTCGGTTGTTGTAGTAAACAAATTTACAAATATTTATTACCGCTTTGATCTGCCTCTTAGCCATAAAATGAAGAGTTATTTCTCCAAGAAAATAAATTGCGAAAAAAATCCTAATTTCCATTGAGGCCATACATTTATTACAATGAAATGTTCAGTTTACTTTGACGATAAAATTCAGAAAAGACCAACAAAAGGTAAAAATTTCTTTGTTGAAAATATGTTATTAAGAAGGAAAGAAGATGACAAATTCCTTTCTTCCATTATTTGAATAATTTGCTAAAGTTCGTTGCCTAAAGCGAGTTTCCATATTTTGCATTTGCATTTGCTTGTAGATTTATTTTTTGCCTCTGTACCATTTTATTTAAACGATAAAATTTTCAAATAAGAATTTAATATTCTTGAAATATTTGTTTGTGAAATTTTTCTTTTGGGTATAAACTTCTAGACTGAATTGAACCCTTGTCTCTTCTTTTTTCTTTACTCTTTAGAATATACATTTACCAGACATTAGTTTTTCGTTTTTTCATTAAAATCTTTCACAATCAGAGTTTTAGAAATATAGACAGAAAAAAGTCTGCTTTTAGGGTTAAAAAATGAACTGTTTTAAGAAAATTTATTTACTGTGCTTCAATCAAGTGAAAAATATTGAAAATTCTAAGAGTGCTATGGGAAATTTTCACGTTAAATCCTTGTACATCTAGAAGAAATTTAAATGGATTACATGTTTACAAAAATAAATGCATCTGCTTGTCTCCTCCAATTATTAGCGGCCTGGTGGCAAAGTGGCTAGCGTACTGGCCTTTGGTATCCCAGACTCCAGGTTCGAATCCTGGCGGTGGCATGTATGTTTGTGAGTGGTTCGGAATCCACGTTAAACTGCAGGTCCCGGTCTGTTTAGCGTAAAGTGTGCACAAGATGACCGTGGAGCGACAACCAAACCCAACCTCAAATGATTAATCCTTCTGCAGACTTATAAAAAATGTTAGATAATCTGAATAAGTATATCCAATATATCATCTAAGATTATTGAATATTATTACCGAATGAGATTATTTAATGTGATTATCTAATTTAAATCTGATAATCACATTTCAATAAATCTTGGATAATATTGAATATGCTATACATCTTCTGTTACAGCAAAAAATAATTACCTGTAAAAGTGATCGGCTTTCTAGAACAACATATAACAACATTTGTTTTCAAAGAAATAAAATGAAAAAAAAAATGAATAATACCTTATTATGCTGGAAGGAAAACACTTATCAAGTAATTTTAGAACTCTTCAAGCGATTACATTACAGCACTTAAAGCGACAGTGGTTATATAATTTTGAATATTTGTATTTGTATTTTTGTTGTTTGTTTCTTATATCCCTTGGTAAACAGCAACGTCTAGACCAAGTCCAAGAACCCTTGTGGTCTCATGGAAGGAAGGAAAGGTGGTAGGTGTTAAGGTGCTTATAGGTGCTGTTTACCACCTTTGAGGTGGCAGAAAGGTGGCAGCTTAAGCGGGTAGGTAGAAGTCTGACTCCGCTACGTGCCGCTGGATTAAAGCAGTGCCTTCCAGAAGGATTTGTTGAGGAGAACTGTAATATTGCGTATCATATTGGAGAAAACCCGAAAAACTCCCACCAGAAAGTCCGACTCACGAGGCAAGATGCTGCACATCAAAACAATGATTAACTTTGTGATATAAGAGGAGTCATAAAAAGTGGTTTAAAATGATAAATTTTCAACTCACCAGTTACTATGTCTTCTCAATAACTTCAAAATTATTAAGAAATGTTTTTAAATAAATATAAATAATATAACTATTTAATGAAGGTCATGAAAAAATTAACCTGTCTTAATATATTTCTAAAAAGTCACAGCCTTTCAGACTATTGATGATTATATGAATCCATATCCAAGACTTTGAGAAGAGATCTCTTATATTTAACTCCCATGATACCACCCCTAAACCTGCAGTCCATTTGAAGCAGCTCATTAGAAGCCCTCTTTATCATACGAATTAACAATCTATTAGAATTCGGCAACTATTGTTTCGGCTACATTCGGAATTTCGTGTCCCCCCTTACGACGTTTGGATTCGTCATTGGGTCGGTAATCAGCCCTCCTCGGCATGGGGGTCTCATAGGGGCGCGTTGATTTCTGCTTGGATTGGGTCTCCGAAAAGGCATTCCGCG
The DNA here is from genome assembly GCA_021605075.1 of Caerostris darwini. Taxonomy (NCBI): domain Eukaryota; kingdom Metazoa; phylum Arthropoda; class Arachnida; order Araneae; family Araneidae; genus Caerostris; species Caerostris darwini. The sequence goes on along the minus strand of BPLQ01009086.1, from coordinate 104,405 downwards.
GAACTATGCAGATTGGAAATGGTTTTCGGATATTTCGTCTCAATATGTGATTTTGCAGGGATTATTCATGGGAAAGTTTTCACAGATTGTTGCTTGTGAAAGATTTTGTTTTTATTAAGCATGGGGTGTTACATTCTTAGATTGCTATATTTTTATTTTTATTCTTAGACGTTTTCTCTTTTGTGTCGTGTGCAACAGCTGTGATTTTTCCCAAAATGTCAATTTATTAGGAAATTTTATTAGGAAAGGAAGACCTATTATTTACAAAATAAAGATATTGATTATTAACAATGCAAGAATTGAGTTCAATTGGACTTTTTTTTATCTTTTTGAAAATCAATGAGAACATTTTATCGTTAAAAATTAATTTCGCTGGTTAAAAATAAATATTCTGTGTTAGTGGTAAATACAATACAGAATTTCCACGTAAAATGTTTTAAATTATTTTGTTAAAAACACATTTTTAAAAAGGCTTTAATGGGAAACTTTATGTAAGTGTTTATATAAAGAATGTGTGCCGTTGTTGTGATTAATCATCAGTGTATTAGCATTGTTAATAAGATTAAACAATACCAAGCAGACGATGTTATAATATAACGTCGTCTGCCTGTCTTTGTTAATAGTTAAGTAGTTTAGGCCAATTATTAGGGATTTGCTTATTATTTTATAGTACCAATTGGGCAAAGTTGCCAAAGTGATAACCTCGATTTTATGTACTATTTGCAATTCACTACACTTACAATCGTAATGTGTTACTTGGTGCACTTTGGCAAAAAAACTTTTTGATGACAAATCTAACGACCCCTATTCTGCGATTTTACCATAGTTTCAAGTACTTACTGGAAAAAAGTTTTCTTTAGGTAAGTGTAAACTTTTTTTCCAATTATTTAACACAATTTATTTCTATTTTCAAGACATTAATTTTATTGTTTGTTGTTGTTTCTTATCCCACTTGGCTAGCCAAGCCCACGAGACCATACGTACTCATGATTGAAGGGGAAGGAAGCAGCTTCTGTTGTGATGGAGCACCCGTAGGTAGAAGTCTGACTTTGGCTCCGTGACGCTCTTACAGTCATAGGAGACCGGGACCTACGGCTTAAAGTGGATTCCGAACCCCTACAAACATCCATGGCACCGCCGGGATTCGAACCCGAAACCTGTGGCACAGAGCGCCAGAGCGCTAGAAGACACTCGGCCATTCAGGTCCCAAATTTGCCAACGGCACGCGGTGTTGCCCCAGGTGGTCACCCACCCAAGTACTGACTGCGCCCAATGATGCTTGACTTCGGTGCTTGATTAATTTTATTATTCACTACAGCTTTATTAAATGCAATTATTATATGTATATTCTATACATATTATGAATTTTATTCTTTAATTTCTGCATTTATATCAATAATAAATGCAGAGAAATCTTTAAACAAAAATATCAGCAGGTTAAATTTAGTGATGAAGATTTCTTTTTCATTTAAACATTCGACAAACAGCAACTATTTCACATCAAGAATCGAATGAATCTATTCCTAATTATCTTAATTAGTTCGCTAACACTGATTTAGTCCTTTCTCGTTTAATGAAAAAAATACTTTTATCAACTTTTCATGTTTAAATATTTTCTAACTCACGATAGAAGTTAACAAAAAGCTATTCATTTGCAATTCTATTTGAGGAATCGTAATCTCCTTAATGCGATACTTTATCTCAATTAATATTTGCCTTCGGTTTGCTTCTTTAAACTTTCTGGTTGTTTGTCGCAGAAGCTAATCTCTCACGCCTAATTATCTCGTTCATTTTAGGACGAGTGATTCGTAATGTAATAAGATTTAGAGAGAATGCAATGAAACAAAAATAAAATACCGGTTTAGACAGAAAGTTGGGTGTAAATCTAAGGAAAAACGTTTGATTTGCTCTTGTTATTGATAAACCTATTATTAGTTATTTTTGTAAGGTTATTATATATATCGGTTAGTAAAAGTTTTGAATTGTGTTTCATTTAAAGTTAGACATTTTTTTTTATTTATTTCGGTTAGAACTTTCCTTAAAAAAAGGACTCTGTACTCAATTTATGCTAAACTGTATTGGTGCAATTTGCATATTCTGTACATAATCTATATATATATACGGGTTATATGACTTATATTGCTTCAATATTATATTTCATTCGATATATAAGTAACGAATATGCTCTTTTCAATGTATCAATCAAGGGATAAAATAGACGTAAGGAATGACTGTACTCAATTTATATTAAAATGTAGTGCTACAATTTATATATTATATATATAATATTACTTATATATATTGGCACATACACTTTTAATTGAATAACATTTTAACTGCAATCAGTTTAATAAATTGTTAAGCGTAAATATTAAAATTTATAAATGAATGTAATGCATATATATCTGCTTTAGAAATTACATAGAGAAACATATGATTCAAACATCAAACTTTTGGAATCCAAAACTGTCGCATACTCTCTAAAGGTACAATATGTACTATCTGATAGCCGGATGTGTTGTAGAGATGTGCACAATGAGAAGTAGAGCGCCATTTCAAATTCAAAACTAGTTTAATGAGATTTTGAATTATTGCAAGTCGAGCTTCAAATTGAATAAATAATTCTCAAATCGATGAAATGATTTCGTGTGAGCCCGGGCAAGCCTTTTGGTGAAGCACGGCAAATGAACACATTTTGATCAAATTATTTTTGGCATGATTATAAGAGACTCGTTTCATTACGGATTGGGGAACAATACGAGACGCATTCGTTGAAGATTCGCAGTTTGCGTGAAATGTCTGCAATTATAGGATTGTTTACCTTGAATAGGGTTTGTTGAATTCATAAGGGTGACGAACTTTTCCATTAATATGCTTTGTATGAATATTTTATTACGGTGCTTTACCGGATCCTGAAATCATGAATTTTAATTGCAGCATATTCTAATGTAGAGATTTCAGTAAATAATCGATGAATTTATTCAGTTGAGCTGCCCAAATATTCATATCACCGTTCCGTTATTTTAAAAATGCATTCATAGGAATGGAATAACTTCATAGGAATAGATAAACTCTAACTCTAAATATAATCATTCAAACAATAAAATTTATTTTTAATACCGTAAAAGGTAATAAAACAAAACGAGCATATTTTGTGCTGGAAATTTAATTACTTAGTTCAGTTGAATATTGAAAGATGTGAATTGAGCGGAACATTTGTGGTAATAAAAAATATTACAGATTTCTTTGTAAGGAAACGTCAATAATTGTAATAAAATAACATGTTAAATATTACAAAAATTAAAAAAAATTAACCTTTGGGATAAAATTATCTCTACATAATTAATATATTTTAAAATAATTCTACTTTCATAAAATAATCGACCTGTTAGTCAGTTTATTTAGTATTAGTTGCTTAAAATTAATCGAGGTGTTAGTTGGTTTATTTAGTAGTAGTTGCTTAAAATTATTTGATGTGTTAGTCAGTTTATTTAATATTAGTTGTTCAAAATTAATCGAGGTGTTAGTCAATTTATTTAGTATTAGTTGTTTAAAATTAATCGAAGTGTCTTATCACACTATGACTTGGAATTTTGACATAATATTTAAATTTTTAATAAATTTTCAATCTAAATTTTGGGTAATATTTTAAAATTCCAAAAAAATAAATCTTAAGTAAGTTACAAAAATATTCGAAAATAAAAAGAAAATTTACAATTATTGTAGTATATTTTTTAGAAATGATTCCAATAAAATTCATCATAGTAAATATGAAAAAAAGTGTTAGAAAAAATTTCACAGTTTGATTACAAAACTAATTTTCTCAATGGAACAACCACACTTTTTCGACAGAAAAATATTTTAAACCAAAAATATTACCCTAATTCTTTATTTTTTTTTAATACTGTAGACGTACTCACTCAAACTACCAAAAATGTTAAGACGGTTGACACAAAAGCACGTAGGAAAAAATTCCAAGTTTTAAGGTGAGAGTGTTTTTTTTAAGGTGAAGTTTTCTTTGAGATCTAACTCTTCTTTTAATTAGTTCTCCTTATTTGTTAATAGCATTTTATTTTTTTCTCCTTAAGTTATTCTTAAAGAAAATGAGCTCAACGGAAAAAAATATAGGCGTGATAAAAAAGTGCTCTTTAAAAACATTTTCATAAGGTGCTGCTTTCATTTTTTCTTTCAAAATAATTTCACTGATCTCTTATTTTTCAGGTAAAATGCAAAGTACGAATTCGTGTTAAAGTGAAGTTTTTTTCTTATATTTTTTTATGGGATTTTGTTTTTAAAATTATTTTAGTATAGTTGGGGAGTCGCTTTGGATTTAAAAAAATGAACTTATTTTAAAATATTCTGTTGAAAATTATGTAATGGACTGCAGCAAATCTAAATTAGACGGGAAAACTAGTTAAATACATCGTAAAACAATCATGTCTAACTGTAATGATAACTCATATTTCATAATGATAATTCATAATTCATAATGATAACTCATAATGACTGTAATAATTTCAATAAAATAATTTCAAAATAATAAAATTAGAATGTATCTTATAGAAAAAGCATTACATCATGTTGATTTGTATTTTTTTTAATAATACTGTTGTGCCCAAAAAGTAAAATCGATTTTTTTTTTACTCAAAAACTCTTTATTTATTCTTCCAAATTTATTTCTTCGCCTGCAAAGTAACCCCTCCGGACACAATGCACTTATGCCAACTTGTTTTCCAATCCTCAATGCATGCTAAAAGTCATTGGTCGGGAGAGCCTTCAAGGCGAGCGCCGATTCACGTTGAATCTCTTCAATCGACTCAAAACGGTGCAATTCCTGCTGCTGAGTTTGTTGTTGTCAGTTCCTGTGTAGTGTTAGTGTTAGCCAGTTTATTAAGTATTAGTTGTTAAAAATTAATCAAGGTGTTTGTCACTTTATTTAGTATTAGTTGTTAAAAATTAATCAAGGTATTTGTCACTTTATTTAGTATTAGTTGTTAAAAATTAATCGAGGTGTTTGTCACTTTATTTAGTATTAGTTGTTAAAAATTAATCAAGGTATTTGTCACTTTATTTAGTATTAGTTGTTAAAAATTAATCGAGGTGTTTGTCACTTTATTCAGTATTAGTTGTTAAAAATTAATCAAGGTATTTGTCACTTTATTTAGTATTAGTTGTTAAAAATTAATCGAGGTGTTTGTCACTTTATTTAGTATTAGTTGTTAAAAATTAATCAAGGTATTTGTCACTTTATTTAGTATTAGTTGTTAAAAATTAATCGAGGTGTTTGTCACTTTATTTAGTATTAGTTGTTAAAAATTAATCAAGGTATTTGTCACTTTATTTAGTATTAGTTGTTAAAAATTAATTGAGGTGTTTGTCACTTTATTTAGTATTAGTTGTTAAAAATTAATCAAGGTATTTGTCACTTTATTTAGTATTAGTTGTTAAAAATTAATCGAGGTGTTTGTCACTTTATTTAGTATTAGTTGTTAAAAATTAATCAAGGTATTTGTCACTTTATTTAGTATTAGTTGTTAAAAATTAATCGAGGTGTTTGTCACTTTATTTAGTATTGGTTGTTTAAAATTAATCAAGGTATTTGTCACTTTATTTAGTATTAGTTGTTAAAAATTAATCGAGGCGTTTGTCACTTTATTTAGTATTAGTTGTTAAAAATTAATCAAGGTATTTGTCCCTTTATTTAGTATTAGTTGTTAAAAATTAATCGAGGTGTTTGTCAGTTTTTTTTGTTTTAGTTGTTTAAAACTAATCGACGTATTAGTTTATTTAGTATTAGTTATTTAAAGTACTCGAGGCATCTTAATATAATCATAATCATATTATGACTTGGAATTTTGACAGAATATTTAAATTTTTAATACATTTTCCGTCTTATGTGCAAATATTATTTTAAAATTGCAAACGATTTCTTAAGTAAGCTATAAAAAACTCTAAATTAAAATTTTTTAAAGAGCGTTTAAAATTGTGTTTTTATGGTGTATTTTTTATAAATTATGCTAATGGAATTCATCATAATAAATATGAAAAAAAATTTCAAAATGTGATACAAAAACAAATTTTCTCAACGAAGCAACCATACTCTTTGGACAGAAATTTTTTAAAAAATATACTCGTAATTCTCCTTTTTTTTTAATACTGAAGGCCTACTCATTCAAACTACATAAAATGTTAAGACGGTTGACACGAAAGCACGTAGGAAAAAAATTTCAATTTTTAAGGTGAGAGTGTTTTTTTTAAGGTGACGTTTTCTTTGAGATCTAACTCCTCTTTTAATTAGTTCTCCTTATTTGTTAATAACATTTTATTTTTTCTCATTAAGTTATTCTTAAAGAAAATGCGTTGACCGAAAAAAAATTTTGGTGTGAAAAAAAATGCTCTTAAAAATTTTTTTATAAGGTTCCGCTTTCATTTTTTTTCAACTTAATTTCACTGATCTCTTATTTTTCAGTTGAAATGCAAAGTACGAATTCGTGTCAAAAGTGAATTTTTTTCTTATATTCTTTTTTTATGCGGTTTTGTTTTTTAAAATTATTTTAGCATAATTGGCAGTTCCCTTGGTATATGATTTATTTATGCGTGCTATTTTTATGTGGAGTTTAATAATTTTTGCAGTATTATAATTCGAAGTTAATAAATAAAATTCCTAAAAATCGTCTTAGTTGTTTATATTACATGTGCTGCAAAATACTACTGTGTCCAAAAAATAAGACTAAGTTTGCTGTCTCGACATCTGTGTGAATTTGACGTCAAAATGTACATTAGTGTTTGAGTTACGCTTTGCTTTGTGAGACGCTAAAGCTGATTCCGGAGATTTTTGAAATGTCTGAATCAATTGAGCAAAGAACTTGCATTAACTTTTATTTGCGGAAAGGTATAAAATATTACAGAAAGCATTCGGTGAGCATTCCTATATCGGAAAGAAATGTTTAGAAGTGATACAAACAGTTCAAAGAAAACAGAGAACGCGTTAAAGACGAAGAGCCCTCTGGTCGACCATCAACCTCAACCGATGAAGCTCACATCCAAAAAAAGTCAACGTCCCTCGTCACGTTGGTGCTTGCAAACCGTCGATTTACAATTAGAGACCTTGCTAAAGATGTTGGAATTTAAAAGGGATCAGCCAATTCCATTTTCGGCCTCAAACGCGTCAAACCGCGATTGGTACCGAAAAAACTGAATGCGCCAGCTTACACTGCCTTGATTCTTCGTCACTTTTTCGCATATATAGTTCCAAAACCACCGTGTTCACACAGTGCGACTTCTGGCTATTCCCTAAACTCAAAAGACCACTCTGGGGACACCGTTTTGAGTCGATTGAAGAGATTAAACGTGAATGCCATCCCTGCCGATGACTTTTTAGCATGCATTGAGGATTGGAAAAAGAGTTGGCATAAGTGCATTGTGTCCACAGGGGATTAATTTGAAGGAGATGAAATAAATTTGGAAGAATAAATAAAGAGTTTTTGTAAAAAAATTGGTCTTACTTTTTTGGCACAGTAGTATGATACACGCCATCAGTTAAAATCGAGCTTTGTTCTAATCATACATAATAATATTATATTATGTTATTGCTGTGCTGATTAATTTAGATAATTAATTGTAGTATATAATCCTTTTTAATTTGTGTTAAATTTAAATTCAATCAACTTTCAAGAATATAAAAAAAATTCTTAAGGTATTTTGATTAATTGAATTAGTGAGCTGTTTATCAATATTATTGTAGAATAAATTTTATAATTGATATGTACTATTATATGTAATGAAATTGTGGGTTGATAGTTATTAACAATTAAAAGAAAATTACGAGAGTAACAAATATTAATTTTCATTAGCTGTTATTACGAAAAATAATGTAATAAAATTATATTTTGAAATAAAAAATTTCTTAAAATTAAAAAAATACATATTTTTCATAATATTTTATACAGAATCATTTGAAATCAGATGTATATTTCAATTTCGAAAATAATAAAAAAGTTCTTCAGAAAAAATATCATTGCTTGAAGATATATCTTTGTTTTAAAAAATGCTTCAACAGTTTAAAAAAAAAAAAAGAAGAAAATAAAGCTTATAAAATGCTGATTAAATAACAGAGACGACATTTTCCGAGACTTTCAGCGGATTACACTTATCCGAGCAGAAAAATCGAATTATGCAAGTCTTGAGACATTAAACTGTTTTTTCTAAATAAGTTTTTTGTCTTAATTTGTAGTTGAAGTTGGCTTAAGTTACATTTTTTTTAATATATCCAATAAAACGCTAATACTTAAAAAATCATACAATACGCAGTGTTTTAAAAATTATAACAATGCTTTAAAATTTTTTAAACAATATGCTAATAATGTTTATACAATGTGGTAATTATGTTTTAACATTGTTTAAACAATGTGTTAACAATGCTTAATGTGTAAACAATGTGTTAACAATGCTTAATGTTTAAACAATGTGTTAACAATGTTTTAAAATGTTACAATACGCATCATGTGAATTTAATTTTACTTGCCTTAAAATATCACACAATTGTTGGATAACATAAAAAAGTATTTTTTACTACTAAAGATTTTGACTTGAGAACCTTTGCCTGTATAGCAGCAGATTATTCATAATTATTCAGGTTGTCCTACGGGAGGCATACTACACTCGAGCTATATTTTGCCACAAGAATTTGGAAGGGTAATTAAAAGGTGGCATTATCGACAGCCCACAACACTCTCCACCTTATGTTTCATTTATATCCAGAGCATTTAATCTGCAAACCAATTGCGTAAGATACTGTAACTGTACTTCTCCGCCTATGAACTTTTCCAATCACTTTCTTGTATGAGTTTCCCGATGTAAACATAGGATTTTGTAGCTCTCTTTCTAAGTATTAGTCGTCGTTTGTTGTTTGTTATTCGTTTCCGACAAAAAAATTTTTCAATGTATATATTTGCGTTACTATCTCTCGACATAGACAATCCCTAGCTCAATTTTCAAGGATTGCCGTAGTACCCTGACCCCTACAGGTCAATTACGGTAACAACAATCAAGGTAGTACAACACAGTATTTCCCAAGCCCCTGACTCCATTAATATAAAATTATGAATCGACTCATTTGCACTTGGAATAGCAAGGATAATTGCATAATTACACAGCCACTCGTCATTAAGTACTGCATTGCGTAATAAATTCCATAATAACTAGTGTGTTCGTTTATCATTTCCAGAAAATATTTGCCCGCAATGAAATAATTTATTGCAATCCAAACTCAATTGGAGAACACACCTTCGCAGACCTATTTGAAATATTTCTGAAAGCAATGACTGTGATAACAATCGAATTCCAAAATACTCTTTTGCATGATAGTTATTGTACACTACCAATGAACTACGAACGTATTGTAAATAAAATTTCATAGAAACTGTTTTATATCAAACTTAACGTGAAAAATATTTTAAAAATGCATCAAATTAATAAAAAATAGTCTGCTTGCTTCAACATTACATGCAAGTTATTAAACTGTATTATAGAGATTAAGTAATTTTTTTAGATAGTTATAATATTAATATTAAGCAAAAAATAGACATTCCCATTAACTGTCACAACCACTATTATTTTTCAAAGTTCTAATTAAAGAGAGATCGATCTTTGGGAAGACTCGCCAGCTAGTTATGCGCTGAACATCATTCAAATAATAAGAGAGTCTTGAAATAATGTATGTTCTTTCCTACATGAAACAGCATGAATCAATCTTACATTTTTCAACAATGTAAGATCAATTTTACAATTTTCAACAATGCAATTTCAATCTTAATAACAATTCAAGATGCAATCTGTACAATGCAGGATCAATGCAATCAATCTTATACTGCTAACAATCTTGCACTGCTTCAAGGTCAGAAAACTGCTCACTATCGCTGACATAAGCACCACCAAGTTTGCTCATTTTTCAAATCACTGATAAATGAGAATCGAATTTTAGAGAACTCACCTGCTAGTTATACGCTGACTATATTCAACGAAACATTCAAAGAATTATTAAAAATGTTTAATTTATATACAAAACATTTACACTTTAACCGAACACTTTTGAACCTGTAACTGTACTTCAACGCTTACGGACTTTTCCCTTCACTTTCTCGTATGAGTTGGCCGATGTAAACACAGTTTTTTTTATATCTCTTTTGAAGAATTGCGATCTGATGGCCAATAGGCTAGCGCTCTGGCCTTTGGCACCACATGGCTGTGGCACGGATGTTTTTTAGTGGTTCGGAATCCACGTTAAGCTGAATATTCTGTTCTAATTAGCCTGACGTGTGCAAAAAATGACCGTAGAGTGACAAACCAAACTAAACTTTATAAGCATTAGACGTCGTTTGTTATTTGTTAAAATAAAGATTTAGAAAAGCATTGTGGGAGTTTTTATATGACTGATTATCTGAAAACCCTACCATTGGATACTTTCTCATAAATTCGTTTCATTTGAAAAGTAAGAACAATCAAATAAGAAATTTTCTAGTAAGGGAATTGCTTAGTAAAGGTAATAGGAATCTTGAGAAAAAAATTATAACTATGTTCTGTAAGTAAAAGAAATCAATGTGTCTGCATAGTCTATAATAATGCCACCCAATATCAAATGTATTAGATGCTATTGAGTAATTCTGGGATGGAATGCTGTTGATTTGGCACTGTCTGTCAGGGGCACATAAATACGTGGAACAGGGACAGGTATTAAGTGAGAGCACATATTCGGAAAGTATGTTAGCCTTTAATGAGAATCCCACCATTGAATAATCCCACCATAATTACAAACACAGGTTTTTTATGTCTCTTTCTAAGTATTGCGATCTGATGGACAATTGGTTAGGGCTTTTGCCTTTGGGACTACATGGTGTTGGTATGGATGTGTGTTAGTGGTTCGAGTATACGTTAAACTGTAGGTCTAAGTCTAATTAGCCTGAAGTGTGCAAAAAAATGATAGTAAAGTTAAAAACCAAATTAAACCTTCTAAGTATTAATCGTCATTTGTTAAAATAAAGATTTAGAAAATTATCATGGAAGTTTTATATGACCGATTCTCTAAAAACTCTACCATTGGATATTTTCTCATAAATTCGTTTCATTTGAAAAGTAAGAAAAATCAAATAAAAAAATATCTACTGAGGGAATTGCTTAGTAAAGGTAATAAGAATCTTGGAAAAAAAAAACTGATAATATTTTTCTCCATTAAGTAAAAGAAATCAATGTGTCTGCATTGTCTGCACCAATATCAAATGTATTAGATGGTACTGAATAATTCTGGGACAGGATGCTGTTGATTTGGCACTCTCTGTCAGGGGTACACAAATACGAGGCAACCAACGTTATTGATCGCACAGAGACAGGTATTAAGAGAGAGCACACATTTGGAAAGTAAAATATTAGCTTTTAATAACAATCTCACCTATTGAAATTGTTTAAAAGTCTTCATTTATATCCAGAAACTTTAGAAACCGTAACTATACTCCAACGTCTACGAATTTTTCCACTTCACTTTCTTGCATGAGTTGTCCCAAGCAACAAGTCCTTTTTAAGTTCCTTTCTAAGTTTTGCGGCATGAAGGCCAATTGACTCGCGTTCTGGCCTTTAGTATGTCAGACTTCCGGTTGGAGATATTTTCGATCTTGGCGGTAGCATGAATGTTTGGTAGTTTCTCGGAATCCACGTTAAACTGTAAGTCCCTGTCTAATTAGCCTGAAGTATGCAAACAATTGGCCGTAGAGCGACAAATCAAACTAAAATTTCAAAGTATTAGTCATTATTTGTTAACATAAAGATTTAGAAAAACAATGTGGACGTTTTATATTGACTTTTTAGCTACAAACCCGAACCATTGGATACCTTCTCAACAATTTAAAAAGTAAGAAAAAATAAAGAAAATTTTTTTAATGGGCGAATTTTTTAGTAAATGTAATAGGAATCTTGAAAAAAAAAAACCGTTTAAAATTTTTCTGTATAAAGTAAAAAAAATCAATGTGTCTGCATAGTCTGCAGCAATGCCCTCCCGATAGCAAATATATTAGATAATTCTGGAGTAATTCTATTGAATAAATCTAGGATGGGATGCTGTTGATTTGGCCCTCTCTGTCAGGGGTACATAAATACGAGGCAACCAACGTTATCGATCGCACAGAGACCGGTATTAAGAGAGAGAGCACACATTTGGAAAGTATGTTAGCCTCTAATGAGAATTCCACCATTGAATAAGAGAAAGACGGAGACTCGCTTGAGTGCGAGGCAAATTGTTAGTGCTGTTAATTGCTCTTTCTCTTTCTGGGCAAGAAAAGATCTCCTTCTCTTTGAGAGCAAGGAGAGACGGGCCAATAAAAGCTGCTCTAGGGTTCCAGGGGCAGTTAGAAGGGGAAGTGTGGTGGGGAAAGAGTTTTTCAAAAGAGTATTTGCTTTCCTTGTTTTTTAGGGGGGAGGGCTGAACGGAGTGTTCTATCAAGGTGAATTGAAGAATGGCAAAAGAGAAGATGTTATGTAAGTATTGATTGGAATTATTTGTTTTGATGTTGTTAATGTATTCGTGAAAATGCTAATTTGATTTTGTTAATAATAATTATCGTTTTTTTTGGAAAGAAACTGTAAGAAATAAAAACTTTTTTAATATAAAGTAAAATTTATCATTTTAAAATACGATATTTCTTAATGTAGATGTTCTTAGTATTTCAATTAAATTATAGAATACCAATATTTATTTAGTTTGGTCTAGTTTGTCGCTCTACGATCATCTTGTGCACATGAGAGCTAAACAGATCGGGACCTACAGTTCAAAGTGGATTCTGTTTTTTTTTTGTTTTTTTTTTGGCAAAAGGGAAGATGCTATGCAAGAATTGATTGGAATTATTTATTAATGTATTCATGAATATGTTAATTTGATTTTGTTAAAAATAACTATGGTTTTTCGGAAAGAATAAAGAAACCGTAAGAAATAAAAAAAACATTTTTAATAATTAGTAAAATTTATCAGTTTAAAATATTATCTTTTTTAATGTACTTCAATTAAATTATAGAGTATCACTATTTGTTTAATTTAATGCACAAAAAGTTACTAGTTTTCTTGAATGTTTCCTCTTAAAACTCATGTTTTAATAATTACTTATACTTACTTTTTGTTACTATCTTTACCTTTTTAATTTTAACGATTTTATTTTCAGAAGAAATACTTTTTTACTATCCGTTTATGAATTACATTTCTAAAGTATTGGAAATTAGGATAAATATTTTCATTGGTAGTCATTTATTGTTGAAAAAGTTTTGTAATTGCTTGGTCTCCTTGATTTAATTTGGCTTTTTCTGCTTATTAACTTTTGAAATTTTTAAATTGATTTTTGAATTAAATAAAATAAAATAAAAAGGCCGTTTAAAGTTTCCTATTCAATTCCGTATTCCTTCTAGCATCACGTTAATATTAAAAAATATATGTATTACTTATTGAAAATAAATAAAAAAGAAGGAAAAACTACTATAAAAATGAAGAAAATATTATTTTAGAGATATAATAAACTTAAAAACGTTTTAGTAAGAAAAAATTACTATACAACATGTTACCTTAAACTACTCAATCAAAAGCGAAAATTTTCCATCTGACATCAGGTAAGGTTGGCAAGCAGGACAATAATATGGACTAAAAAACGTTTTAGCAACACGCTTTAGTGATAAAACTTAAGTTGAACAAGAAATATGATAAATATATTTTCTTATTTCTAAACTTATTCATTAACTGTAGAAAAATGTTACACAAGTTACCAACTAACTTGCAAACATCATTTAAGTAAACTTATTTTTAAAAGGCCAGAATAACAAGTAATTTTTCTTCAGATTTGAGAAAACTGAACTCTGAACTTCAGTTATATATCATTAAATTGAAACTCCCCCACACACACATAGTAAATGAAAAAAAAAAGCATTAATCTCTGGCGTGATTTTAACTACTTTCTACGAACACCTTAGTTTCCGATAAAAACAATTAAATTTTTTTACCCCGGGAAAAACTTCTTAAAACTCTCTCTCTCGGCGAAGGTGATAAAGTGAGTTATTGGGTCGCCAAACTCAATGTCGCTGCTTCGTAGGAGGACATTTTTAAGTGTCTGGAAAAACTGTCAGCAACACGCTTTGGCGATAAAACTTAAATTGAACAAGAAATTCTAGTGTTACGTATTGCACTACCTTGTTGGGAAATTGGTACCTCCCATACACGCTAAAACGAGATGATGGACGGAATTCTTTTTAAAAAAAGAGGCTTCCAAATGTTGTGGTATATCGATTGCATTCCGGTGAAAAAGTACTTGAGTAAATAGGATTTTTAATAACATTTTGGGTTGTTCCACTTTCGCTGCAATCTTCCCACCTCTCCAACCAAGCCATCATCGAGTAAAGGGAGGTTTCAAGGGATCGTTTCATTTACCTGATGTGCTGAAAGTGATATTCCAGACAGTGTGTGCTGGGAGATTGTTACAACATCTCTGGCATGAGAAACAGAAGAGCGATTGTTGTTTTCGGAAATTGAATTCTATTTATAGATAGCTTATAGGTTTTTGTGAGAAAATTTGTAATTTACACTCTTATCCATAAATTAAGGATAATGAAGTTCAGGCAAAGAAAGAGACAGAAGCAAAACAAATTTGACTTATTTGTAAAGTCTATTTATTAAACAAAGAGCAAAAAAGATGCTGTATGTTTGACATAATTAATAAAAATTGCGATTTCTACTTCCTGGAGCAAATTTCAAAAAAAAAAAAAAAAAAAACCAGAATTCTTTTTAAAAAAAAAAATTTTTTTTTTGATGGACAGAATTCTTTAAAAAAAAAAAAATGCTTCCAAATGTTGTGGTATATCGATTGCATTCCGGTGAAAAAGTACCTGAGTAAATAAGAGTTTTAATAACATTTTGCGTTGTCCTGTAATCTTCTCACCTCTCCAAGCAAGCCATAATCAAGTAAAGGGAGGGTTTCAAGGGATCGTTTCATTTACCTGATGTGCTGAAAGTGGTATTCCAGACAGTCTGTACTAGGAGAAGTATTGTTACACCATCTCTGGCATGAGAAGCAGGAGAGCGATTGTTATTTTCGGAAATTGAATTCTATTTATAGATAGCTTATAAGTTTTTCCCCCTTCTCTTTTGATGTGAGAAAATTTTTAATTTAAAAACCTCCAGTGTATTCTACGTATCGAAATAAATTCAATCGGTGATGTATTTCTTTGTTGTATCGTCTTTCGGAAGGTTGTTTAAGAATTCTGTTGTTATTGATC
Source organism: Caerostris darwini (assembly GCA_021605075.1). Lineage (NCBI taxonomy): Eukaryota > Metazoa > Arthropoda > Arachnida > Araneae > Araneidae > Caerostris > Caerostris darwini. The sequence goes on along the minus strand of BPLQ01009086.1, from coordinate 89,111 downwards.
ATTGTTTTTTAATTTTGGAAACTATATTAATATTATTTCATTTATTAAGTGCACTTATGAAATGTTTTTTGGATTAAAAGTTTCTGATTTTTAAGTATTCCTTATTAGAGAAACAAAAGAGTGATTATTATTATTTGCACCACCTGATGAAGATGAGACAGGTGTTTTAATTTTATTTTAAGGAGTGCAATATATTAATATATTCATTCATTAAGTGCACTTATGAAACGTTTTTTGATTAAAAGTTTCTGATTTTTAAGTATTCCTTATTAGAGAAACAAAAAAGTGATTATTATTATTTGCACCACCTGATGAAGATGAGACAGGTGTTTTTATTTTATTTTAAAGAGTGCAATATATTAATATATTCATTCATTAAGTGCACTTATGAAACGTTTTTTGGATTAAAAGTTTCTGATTTTTAAGTATTCCTTATTAGGGAAACAAAAAAGTGATTATTATTATTTGCACCACCTGATGAAGATGAGACAGGTGTTTTAATTTTATTTTAAGGAGTGCAATATATTAATATATTCATTCATTAAGTGCACTTATGAAACGTTTTTTGGATTAAAAGTTTCTGATTTTTAAGTATTCCTTATTAGAGAAACAAAAAAGTGATTATTATTATTTGCACCACCTGATGAAGATGAGACAGGTGTTTTAATTTTATTTTAAGGAGTGCAATATATTAATATATTCATTCATTAAGTGCACTTATGAAACGTTTTTTGGATTAAAAGTTTCTGATTTTTAAGTATTCCTTATTAGAGAAACAAAAAAGTGATTATTATTATTTGCACCACCTGATGAAGATGAGACAGATGTTTTAATTTTATTTTAAAGAGTGCAATAGATTAATATATTCAGTTGAAGATGTTTTCTTATTAATATCGTGCTTTTGAATAAGTGCTTAAAAACTTCTGTTGTTGCTATTGATAATTATTTTTTAATTTGGACAATTTAGTTCCTTTTAATTTATCTGTTGAGTAAAGATAGAAATATTTTTTTAGTATAAATTTACTTCGTTTTATCAATTAAATTTAGAAACAGAGTGATTTTTATTTTTAGAAATTGTATTCTATTTATAGATTGGATATGAAATTTCCTCTTTATCTTTTGTGTGAATAAAAATTCTTATTTTAAAAGCCTCTTGTATATACTATGTATAAAAATAAGTAGAAGAGGCATTTCTTTTTAATATTATTTTATTCTAAGGGTTCTAAGGATATTTTTTGTTGTCCATAATTTGTTTTAAATATTTGAAATCTAATTAATATTGGTTCATTCATTGTAATTTGAACATAAAGTTTATTTGATTTTTTATTCATTTGAGAAGCAGTTGAGTGATTCCTGTTTCTGAAAATTGAATTCTATTTGTAGATTGATTAATGGTTTTTTTTCTTCATTCTTTGATAAGAAAAATTTACGTAGGAAATTAAAATTAGACTACAATGTACTTCTTTTGTAGTATCGTCTCTTTGAAATGATATTTAATAATTTTTTTGTGGTGCTTGATGATAAATTTTTAATTTTGGAAATGTAATTAATGCTTATTCATCCGTGTTTACTAGCATAAAGTTCTATGCAATGAAAATAAGTTGTTTATTGAATCAAAAGTAAAAAATATTCATTTTGGCATTTTTTTATGTAGGGAATTTGATTCTATTAGTGAACCAAACCATACTACTCATAAATGAGTATTACACATTCGTACATGAGTAAATGAGTATTACACATTCGTAAATGAGTAAATGAGCATTGCACATTCACAAATGAGTAAATGAGTATTGCACATTCCTAAATGAGTAAATGAGTATTGCACATTCGTGAATGAGTAAATGAGTATTGCACATTCGTAAATGAGTAAATGAGTATTGCACATTCGTAAATGAGTAAATCAGTATTGCACATTCGTAAATGAGTAAATGAATATTGCACATTCGTAAAGGAGTATTACACATTCGTAAATGAGTAAATGAGTAAATGAGTATTGCACATTCGCAAATGAGTAAATGAGTATTGCACATTCGTAAATGAGTAATTTTAAAAGCATGAAAAAATTGAATAAATATTATTTCGCTTTGACATCACTTAGCATTATTATTTGTTGTCATATTTGCAGTCTTTTTTTAAATGAACAATACGATTGTGTTTTTGTATTTTTTTAAATTATTAGTTAATAATTCTGTAAAAATTTGCTTAAAAGCACTAACTTTGATATGAAAATTCTACGAAGGAATATAAATATAACTGACGATGTACTTCTTTCTAGCATTGCCTTTTTAATCTTATGTTTAATAATTTTTGTTGCGGTTGACGATAAATTTATTATTTTCGAAATTTAATAAATATTTGTTCATACGTGTGCATAATGTTCATGTTGTTGTTTCTTATCCCACTTGGCTGGCCAAGCCCACGAGACCATACGTACTCATGATTGAAGGGGAAGGAAGCAGCTTCTGTTGTGATGGAGTATCCGTAGGTAGCAGTCTAACTTTGGCTCCGTGACGCTCTTACAGTCATAGGAGACCGGGACCTACGGCTTAAAGTGGATTCCAAGCCACTAAAAACATCCATGGCACCGCCGGGATTTGAACCTGAAACCTGTGGCACCGAGCGCCAGAGCGCTAGACACTCGGTCATTCAGGTCCCAAATTGTGAATGCCAACGGCACGCGGTGTTCCCAGGTGGTCACCCAGCCAAGTACTGACCGCGCCCAATGATGCTTGACTTCGGTGATCTAACGGGAACCGATATATTCAGCATGGTATGGCCGTTGGCTTAATAATGTTCATACATGTCGCATTACATCCCAGCAAGGTATTATCAATTGACTCCCATCATAGCAAACTATGTGCTCCGACATATTTCATGGCGAAAAAAAATAGTTTTCCCAAACACCCTTTAAAATTTGGATTGATATTTTAAGAGTAATTTTTAAATGATTAAATTTTTTAACACCAAATGATTATGTAATTGGATGCCTAGTTATAATGCCTAGAAAATTCTCAATTTTAAATCTCGATCAAAAGACAAAAATTGCATTTCGCATTTTTTTAATATGTATATTTTTAACAACGGCATATTTTTACTAACTTTCCTAAAAAAAATGCTTCCAATCATGTTGCATTTTTGTTCTCAATTTTAAAATTTCAGGAGCGATGTTAGGTGCAATATATATTATAAATTAAATACAATTAATTTAAGTTCAATATTTATTACAAATTAAATACAATTAATCTATTGGCAATATATATTACTAATCATATACAAGTAATCTAGGGACAATATATGTATTCTAAATACAAAAAAGTTAATTTAGGGACAATATATATTCTAAATAAAAAAAAGTTAATCTAGGTACAATATATATTACAAATTAAATACAATTAATTTAGATGCAATCCATATTACAAATTGAATATAATTAAGCTAGGTGAAAAAATATGAAATTAAATACAATTAGTCTAGGTTCAATTGAATAATTACGTATTTCACAGGATATAAAAATTCATTAAACTAAAACTAAAGACGCCAGTTTAAAACAATTGTTAAAATTATTATGTATTGCAAATTAAATAAATGAATCTATTTGTAATATATGTTACAAATTAAATAAAATTAAACCAATGTGCAATAGATATTGCAAATTAAATACATTTAGTTTAGGTGAAATGTTTATTAAAAATTAAATACAATTAATGTAGGTTCAATTAAATCCTACGCATCCTAGTATTCTACGTATTTTATTGGATATAAAAATTCACTTTACTCAAACTAAAGAAACCAGACTACCGTCTGGAAAATGGACTGTAAAGGGATTTCACCGAAATGGAATACAAAAGAAGAAAGGATTTTAAAAGTACTTCAAAAAGCAAGGAGCAAAAACAAATCTGCTCCGAAACAAGCAGATTGTTTATTTATTGACTTTGAATATCCCTTCCTCTTCGTTTCTTAGCTTTGCTAATTCCTCTTTGAAGTACGGCGGAGTCTGATCCTGAAAGTTTCCTTTGTCTTCTCAAGTTCATTCAGTGTTGGAAGGGAAGAGCTGAGACATTTTTTTTCTGTCCCATATATGTAGAAATATGCAGAACAAAATTTTCAACAACATAAAATCTGTTTCGAAAATAGGCACAAAGAATGTAAAGAAATGGCAAAGGTCGGGAAATGAATATGTAAGACTTAAAAGACATAAAATGAACACATTTAAATATGCATATTAATATACAAATAAAAGGATTCATCTTGAAAAAGGAATAGCAACCATAAATGTACATGCATGAAGAAAAAATAAATATTATTATCATGTTAAATTATATGTGAAAGGGGGAAGATTGTTTCTGCAATGTTTTGTATTACAAACGTAATGTATGTATAAATATGAATTACTCATAATATGGTAAACTGTAACTGTTTAGATGTCGTAAATACTTCAAGAAAGGGGGAATTGCTCCAGGAAAAGCAAAGAATTCTGAAATTACTATTCACAATCTTTACGTTTATTTCAAAAATCTTTAATAAAAATTTGGATTTATGTTATTAAATATAAATTTTGAGAGTATAAAGAAATGTGTTTTATAATTTTGAAATACAGGTTCTATTAAAATAATTTTTACAAAATATTTAACTAAAATTTAATAAGAAATACTTGAAATGTATACATAAACACAATCGTATGTTTTTCACATTAAAAAAATACAGCTAATGGCGTGACCAATATTGAACTTTAATTCTTAGTAACATTTTTAATTAATGAGAAATTTGATGTAAAAATAATAATGCTAAGTGATTTATAACAAAATAAGATTTATTTAATTTCTTCATGTTACATATGCCTTCATTTTCTTCTTTAATAGAATCAAATTCCCTATACTAAGAAATGCCTAATATCTATTCTTAACTTTTGATTCAGCAAATAATTTATTATCGTTGCATAGAACTTTATGCTAGTACACACGGATCAACAAATATTAATTAAATTTCGAAATTAAAATTTTGTCATTAACCACCACAAGAAATTTTTAATTTACGATGCTACAAAGAAGTACATCATCAGCTATATTTATATTCCTACATAGAATTTTCATATCACAGTTAATGCTTTTAGACTATTTTTGCAAAAATATTTAACTAATAATTAAAAAAAAATACAAAAAAATATATCCATAGACATAATTGTATAGTTCATACATTTAAAAAAATATACTGTTTTTCGCATGACTAACATTGAACTATTTGACTTTCATCCTTTAAAAACATTTATAATTAATACACAAATATGATACGAAAAACATAATGCTATGAGATTAAAAAGCAAACTAAGATTTATTTAATTTTTTCAAGTTTTAAAAAATTCTCATTTAGGATCGTGTAATACTCATTTACACATTTACGCATGATATGGTTGACTTCATTAATAGAATCAAATTCCTTATACCAAATAAAAAATTTAAATGGATATTCTTAGTTTTTGAGTCAACAAATAATTTTTATCATTACATACAACTTTATGCTAGTACACATCGATGAAGTAATAGTAATTAAATTTCAAAAATTGAAAATTTATCATCAACCACAAAAAAATTATTAAGCATTAATTAAAAAAGACGATACTGGAAAGAAATACATCGTCGATTAAATTTATTTACCTACGTAGAATTTTCATATCAAAGAAGAAGAGAAAAACTAATAATCAATCTGCGAATATAATTCAATTTTTTAAACAGGAATCAATCACCTGCTTCTCAATTAAATAATAAATCACATGCGCTTTATATTCAAAGTACACTTAATAGATGAACAAATATCAATTAGATTTCCAAAATTTAAAACAAATTGTCAACAATAAAACTATCCTTAAGCACTCTTTCAATAAAACAATATTAAAAAGAAATATGTCTTCGATTGAATATATTTCCACACGTAGTATACACAAGAAGCGCTTAAATTAAGCATTTTATTTTTCGATTAAACTTTCCCTTTATCATTTTTTAAATTACAAAGGAAAGTTTTTCATCAATCTATAAATAGAATTCAATTTCTGAAAATAGAAATCACTTTTTTTCTGTAATAAATGATAAAACAGAGAAACTTTTTACTAAAAAATGTTTCTAAATATACTCAACAGATAAATCAATATGAACTATACATTGCAAATTAAAAAAAAAAATATCAATAGTTTCAACAAAAATTCTTAAGCACCTATTTAAAAACACGATACTAAAAAAAAAAATCATCCAACACATTTAATGAATATTTTGATGGCTTTTAAATTAAAAAAAATCTGCATTATATTAAAGAAGGTAGAAAAAAGTGCAAGAGAAGAATATCTATAAATGGAATTCAATTTTCTAAAATAATATCACTCTTCTGTTTCTTAAATAAATAATACTTAAAAATTAGAGAATCTTCATTTAATGTGTTTTATGTTTGAAAAGGTTTTATAAGTGCACTCAATGGATGAACTAATAATAATTATGTTTCCAAAATTAAAGGAATCATGCTCAACAATAAAATTTTATTTAGAAAAAATACAACTCCGCCTGAATTTATTATTTGAATCACAAGTACACTTAATGAATGAACTAATATTAATTACGTTTCCAAATTTTTAAAAAAAAATCATCATCAACAACAACAAAATTCATTAAGCAACAGTTAAAAAAGCGATACAAGAAAAAAATACATCTCCTATTGAATTTATTTCCATACATAGTATACACTACAGGCTTTTAAATTACAAATTTTCTCACAAAAACTTATAAGCTATCTATAAATGGAATGCAATTTCCCAAAACAACAATCGCTCTTCTGTTTCTCAATATTCATTAAATTTCCAAAATTAAAAATAAATCATCAATAACAGCAAAATTCCTAAGAAACTGTTAAAAAAGACGATACTGAAGAGATATTCTGATTGAATTTATTATTCTAATTATAAGTACACTTAATGGATGACATAATACAAATTAAAATTCCAAAATTAAAAAAAAATCATCAACAATTAAAACAAAAACAACATTTTTCAGCAACCGTTTAAAAAAACGACACTAGAATTAAGTACATCACAGATTGAATTTATTGCCATACGTAGAATACACCTGAGGCTTTTAAATTAAAACTTTTTCACATCAAATGAAAAGGGGAAAAACTTATAACCTATCTATAAATAGAATTCAATTTCCGAAAACAACAATCGCTCTTCTGTTTCTCAAGCCAGAGATAATGTAACAATACTTCTTCTCCCAGTTTACACTGTCTGGAATACCACTTTCAGCACATCAGGTAAATGAAACGATCCCTTGATAACCTCCCTTTACTCGATGATGGCTTGGTTGGAGAGGTGGGAAGATTCCAGGGAAAGTGGAACAACCCAAAATGTTATTAAAAATCCTATTTACTCAGGTACTTTTTTACCGGAATGCAATCGATATACCACAGGATTTGGAAAACTTTTTTTTTCAAAGAATTCTGTCCATCATCTCATTTTAGCGTGTATTGGAAATATCAATTTCTCAACATGGTGTTGCGATACGTAACGCTAGAAATTTCTTGTTCAAGTTAAGTTTTATCGCCAAACCGCTTTGCTGACAGTTTTTCCAGACACTTAAAAATGTCTTCCTACCAAAGCAGCGGTATCGAGTTTGGCGACCCAATAACTCACTTTATCACCTTCGCCGAGAGAGAGTTTTAAGAAGTTTTTCCCGGGGAAAAAAAGAAATTGAATTGTTTTTATCGGAAACTAAGGAGTTCGTAGGAAGGAGTTAAAACCACACCACAGATTAATGATTTTTTTTAATAACTGTGGGTGGATGGTTTTAATTTAAAGATATATCGCTGAAGTTCAGTGTTCATGTTCAGTGTTCAATTTTCTCAATCCGAGAAATAATTTGTTTTTATTCCGCCATCTTAAAAATAAATGACTATAAATGTTATGTGCAAGCTAGTTTGGCGCTTGTGTACCTTTTTCGCTATTTAATCAATCAGATTATAAATAAAAAAATAAATAGAAACCAAACTTTACTTGTGATGTGTGGACATTATTTAAGACTTATATAATATAACAAAAATATTATCCTCCTGAAAATAGATTGTAAAGGGATTTCACCCAAATGGAACAGAAAAGAAAAAAAGATTTTAAAAGTACTCCAAAAAGCAAGGAGCAAAAACACATCTGCTCAGGAACAAGCAGATTGTTTATTTATTGACTTTGAATATCCCTTCCTCTTCGTTTCTTAGCCTTGCTAATTCCTCTTTGAAGTACAGCGCAGTTTGATCCGCTCCTTTGTCTTCTCAAGTTCAGTCATTGTTGGAAGGGAAGAGCTGAGACATTTTTTTGTTCCATATATATCTATACATAAATATGCGGAACGAAATTTTCAACAACAAAAAATCTGTTTCCAAAAAAGGCACAAAAGATGTAAAGAAATGGCAAAGGTCTGGAAATGAATGTATAAGCCTAGAAAGATATAACAAGACTTATTTTAAATATGCATATTAATGTACAGATAAAAGGATTCATCTTCAAAAAGGAAAAGCAACATGAACTGTTTGATATTCATACATGAAACAAAACAAAAACATTTTATTATTAGCATGTTAAAAATATTAGATATATGTTTTTTTCGGGGCCAGTTATTAAATGAAGGGGAAAAAATATTTGTGCAATGTTTTTTTTACATTACAATAGTAATGTATTAATAAATATCAATTACACATAATATGGAAAAGTGTAACTTTTTAGATGTCGTAAATATTTCAAAAAAGGGGATTGTTCCATGAAAAGCAAAGAATTTTGAAATTACTATCCATTTTATTTCTCACATTTGATATTTACTATAAAAGAATATTTTTTTGCCTTTATCTCAAAAATACTGATTAATATTTTGGACTTATACTATTAAATAAAACTTTTGAAATTATAAAAACATGTTTTATTCTTTTGAAATTCAAGTTAATGCTATTAAACCAATTATTATAAAATATTTGCTTAACAATTAAAAGAAATACAAAAAGGATTATACATAAACACAATTATATGGTTTAAACATTTAAAAATAACGACAGCTTTTGGCTTGACCAATGTTGAACCATTTGAGTTTAATCCTTTAACAACATTTATTATAAATAAAGAAATATGATACAAAAGTAACAATGATAAATGATGTAAAAGTAAAAAAAGATTTGTTTATATTTTTCATGTTTTAAAATACTCATTTAACAATAGTAAATTTTTGGTAGGTGTTTTGGTTTGGTAAATTAATAGATTCAAATTTCCTATAGCAAGAAATGCCCAATAGATAATCTTAGCTTTTGATTCAAACAATTAGTTCATTGTCATTACATACAAATTTATGCTAGTACACACGAATTAACTAATATTAATTAAATTTCAAAAATTAAAAATTCATCTATCACATCAACCACTACAAAATCATTCATCATCAACCACATTAAAAAAAAATATTAGTTTTAAAAAAAGATACTACAAACCAGTACATCATTGAATAAATTTATTTTAACAATTAGAATTTTAATATAAAAGAAAATGAAAAAAAAAAACTATTAGTCAATCTGCGAATAGAATTCAAGTTTCAAATCAAGTTCAATCAAGAATTCAATTACCTGCTACTCAAATAAATAAAAAATCAGATAAACGTTTTGTTCAAAGTACACTTAATGGATGAACCAATATTAATTTACTATAATATTAATAATATTAAGATTCTACACAGAAGTACATCGTCGAGTAAATTTGTTTTCCTATGTAGAATTTTCATGTCAAAGAAGAAGAAAAATAACTAATTTATCAATCTGCAAATAGAAATCAATTTTCGACAACAGGAATCAATCATCTGCTTCTGAAATACATAATAAATCAGATAAACTTTTTATTCAAATTCACATAATGGAGGACACAATATGAATTAGATCTCTATTATTTAAAACAAATTCATTCATTCTATCATTTAAAACAACAAAAAATATTCTTAAGAACTGTTTCAATAAAACAATATTAAAAAAATGCATCTTCGATTGAATTGTTTTTTTTACGTAATTCACAGAAGACGCTTTTAAATTAAGAATTTTTTTCACATCAAATGATGAAGGGGAAATTTCACATCCAATCTATAAATAGAATTCAATTTCTCTAAATAGAAATCACTTTCTTTCTGAAAAAAATGATAAAAAAAAGTAACTTTGTACTGAAAAATGCTTCTAAATATATCAAAGACAAATTAATATGAACTAAATTTTCCAAATGAAAAATTAATTATCAATTGTAACGACAAAAATTATTAAGAACCAATTAAAAAAAAAAGGTTACTAAAGAGAAAACATTTTCAACTGAATTTATGAATATGTTGGTTGCTTCTAAATTAAAAAAACATATGACTCATATTAAAGAAGAAGGAATACACTTATAACCAATTTAAAAACAGAATTCAATTTCGAAAAGCAATAATCACTCTTATATTTCTCGAATCAATAATACTTAAAAATCAGAGATATTTCATGAAAGAAAGCGTTTTATAAGTTCACTCAATGGATGAACTAATATTAATTACGTTTCCAAAATTAAAAAAATCCTCAACAACAACAAAGTTCTTAAAAAACCGTTCAAAAAGAAAGAAATTAATACATCACCTATTGAATTTTTTCCCATACGTAGTATACACCAGAGGCTTTTAAATTAAGAAATTTCTCACATCGAAGGAGAATGGGGTAAAATTTATAACCTATCTATAAATAGAATTCAATTTCCGAAAATAACAATCGCTCTCCTGTTTCTCATGCTAGAGATGGTGCAACAGTGTTTCTTCTCCCAGTATAGAACGTATGGAATACCACTTTCAGCACATCAGGTAAATGAAACGATCCCTTGAAAACCTCCCTTTACTCCATGATGGCTTTGTTGGGGAGGTAGGAAGATTCCAGGGAAAGTGGTACAACCCAAAATATTATAAAAAATCCTATTTACTCAGTTACTTTTTCACTGGAATGCAATCGATACACCACAGGTTTTAGAACCATTTTTTTCTAAAATAATTCTGTCCATCATCTCGTTTTAGCGTGTATTGGAGGTACCAATTTCCCGGCACTTTCGTATTCGGTGGTGCGATACGTAACGCTAGAAATTTCTTGTTCAACTTAAGTTTTATCGCCAAAGTGTGTTGCTGACAGTTCTTCCAGACACTTAAAAATGTCCTCCAACGAAGCAGCGGCATTGAGTTTGGCGACCCAATAACTCACTTTATCACCTTGTCGAGAGAGAGTTTTTAAGAAGTTTTTCCCGGGGAAAAAAGAAATTTAATTGTTTTTATCGGAAACTGAGGAGTTCGTAGAAATAAGTTAAAATCACGTCATAATTAATGCTGTTTTCTTCACTTACTGTGGAGGGTTGGTTTTAATTTAATGATATATCGCTGAAGTTAAGATTTCAATTTTCTCAATTAGAAGAATAATTAGTTCTCCTTCTGACATTTTAAAAATATGTGTCCTTAAGGCTGTATACAAGTTAGTAGACGCTTGTGTATCTTTGTTCTACAGTTAATAAATGATTTTATAAATAAAAAAAATAAATAGAAACAATTTCTTTTGTAATGTGTGGATTAAGATTTATATAATATAACTGACCTTTTTGGCACTGCAATCCATGTCGGGCCAAGACCGTCTGCCTACTGGTAGATGTCGAGACAGGAGATGGTTTCATTTTACAGGATAGGATTGTCATCCCTGCGCCCTACCATCATCAGTCGCATTAGACCAGTTTAAAGTGGATTTCGAACCCTACAAACATACATGACCCATTAGGGCTCGAACCCGAAGATCTGTGGCTCCGAGAGCTAGTAAATAATATAACAATAATAATATTTAATTAGGAAATGCATAATATCATGATTGATCAGTTTTCCTTACTACTCTTGGTGCAATCACAATGCTTTTAAATGACTAAATTTTTTTAACACATAGCGACTAGATAATTGAAAATTATATATTTCTTATTATAAAATAAGTTCCAGTTATTATGACCATAAAATTCTCAATTTTAAGTCTCAATCACGTGAAAAAAATTGAATTTTGCATTTTTTTAATTTCTAAATTTTTAACATATTTTTGTTAACTTTACTAAAAAAATTCTTAAAATTATAATTTTTTTTTAAAGTCACTGCATGTTTGTTTCCACTTAAAAATTTCAGGGGACATTTATCACAAATTAATTTTATATATTACAATGTAAATACAATTATTTTTAGTGCAATGTATATTACAAAACAAATACAATTAATCTAGGTGGAATTAAAGAGTTACGTATTTCACAGGATAAAAAGATTAACTAAGCTAAAACTAAAGAAACCAGACAACAGTCTGGAATATAGACTGTAAAGGGATTTCACCGAAATGGAACAGAAAGGAAGAAAGGATTTTAAAAGTACTCCGAAAAGCAAGGAGCAAAAAAAAAAATTGTCTGCTCTAGAACAAGCAGATTGTTTATTTATTGACTTTGAATATCCCTTCCTCTTCGTTTCACAGCCTTGCTAATTCCTCTTTGAAGTACGGCGGAGTTTGATCCGCTCCTTCGTCTTCTCAAGTTAATTCATTGTTGGAAGGGGAGAGCTGAGACATTTTTTTTGTTCCATATATATCTATGCATAAGCATGCGGAACGAAATTTTCTTCAAGGTAAAATATCTTTTGAAAAAAGACACAAAGAATGTAAAGAAATGGCAAAGGTCTGGAAATGAATATGCAAGCCTCGAAAGACAAACATATTTTAAGACATACACAAACCTATTAAACATATTATATACATTATTAAATTGAACATATTTTAAGTATGCATATTATTATACGAATAAAATGATTCATCTTAAAAAAAAAAAGAATAGCAACGTAAATAGTTTGTTGAAAGGAAAGAAATCATTTTATTATTAGCTTGTTAAAAGTATTAGATGAAGGTTTTTTTTTTTTTTTTTTTTCGTATTACATATAAAAGGGGAAAGAATGTTTCTGCAATGTTTTGTATTACAAACGTAATGTATTAATAAATATCGATTACACATAATATTGAAAACTGTAACTTTCTAGATGTCGTAAATACTTCAAAAAAGTTGCGGGGATTGCAGGAAAAGCAAATAATTTTGAAATTACTATCCACTTTCCTTCCCACTTTTGATCTCTATTATAAATGAATGTTTTTTTTACGTTTTTCTCAAAATTTGTGAATAAAATTTTGGACTTATACTTTTAAATATGATTTTTGAGAGTATAAAGAAACATGTTTTTTCTTTTTGAAATCCAAGTTTATGCTGTTAAACCAATATTTACAAAATATTGGTATAACAATTTAAAAAAAAAAATACAACATTATTATGCATAAACACAATCGTATGGTTTATACTTAAAAAAAAAAACCTTCAGTTTTTGACATAAATAAATTTTAAAAACTTTTATTACTGATAAACAAATATGAAAAAAAAAATTATAATGCTAAGTTATGCAAAAAAAAATGAAATTCATTTAATTATTTTATGTTTTCAAATACTCATTTACGAAATTGTTTCAGGTGACATATAACTTATATGTGTGATATTAGGTATATGCCACGTATATAACATATACCTATATACGTGATTCAGTATACCTTTTTTTTGCTTCATTAAAAGAATCAAATCCCCTATTCCAAAAACAAAAATTTGCCTAAATGGATATTCTTAGATTAAACAATTCCTTTGATTCAACAAATAATTTATTGCTTATAAATTTATGCAAGTACACAACGATACTTTTAATAATAATTAAATTTCAAACATTTAAAATTCATTATTAACTAAAACAAAAAAAAATATTAACCATCAGTTAAAAAAAAAAAAAAAAAAAAAAAAAGGATACTCCAAAGAAGTACATCGAAGACTAAGTTTATTTTCCTACTTAAAATTTTTATATCAAAAATGAAGAAAAAAGAAAATAATCAATCCACAAATAGAATTCAATTTTCGAAAATAGGAATCAATCACCTTCTACTCAAAATTATAAATCAGGTAAATTTCACATTCAAAGTACACTTCATGAATGAACCAATATTAATTAGATTTCCAAAGCTTAAAACAGATTATCAACAACAAAAATATCTTAAAGCAACTTTTTAATAAAACATTATTTGAAAGAAATACATCTTCGATTTAATTTATTTTCAAATGTAGTATACGCATAATCTATAAATAGAATAGAATTTCTGAAAATAAAAACCACTGTCTTTAACAAACAAAACTTCAAAAAGACGACACTTAAAAAACTGTCTTGTTAAAACAGATGAAACGTTATATGAAAAAAAAAGCATACTCGACAGATGAATTAGTAATAAATTTTTCAAATTCAATTGCTTCTCAAATAAATAAAAAATCAAATAAACTTTATGTTCAAATTACACTTAATGAATGAACCAATATTAATTAGATTTCAAATATTTAAAACAAATTATAGACAACAAAAAATATCCTTAGCACCCTTTGAATAAAATAATATTAAAAAGAAATGCATCTTCTACTTATTTTCATACATAGTGTACACAAGAGGCTTTTAAAATAAGAATTCTTGTTCACACAAAAGATAAAGAGGAAATTTCATATCCAATCTATAAATAGAATACAATTTCTAAAAATAAAAATCACTCTCTTTCTAAATTTAATTGATAAAACGAAGTAAATTTATAATAAAAAAATATTTGTAAGTTTACTCAACAGATAAATTAATATGAACTAAATTTTCCAAATTAAAAAATAGTTATCAATAGCAACAACAAAAGTTGCTAAGCACCTATTCATAGACACTAGAAAGAAAACCTCTTCAACTGAATTTATGAATAAATAAAAGCTATAAACAATAGCTTTTAAATTAAAGATCGTCTACCTCATATAAAAGAAAAAGGAAAACTTATAACCGATTTATAAATAGAATTCAATTTTCAAAAATAGTAATCCCTTCTCTGTTTAACAAATAAATCAGAGATAATAAAAAGCAGAGATACTTCAAACAGGTATATTTAATAAAACGTTTTATAAGTACTCTCAATGAATGAAGTGATATTAATTAAGTTTCCAAAATTAAAAAAAAAAGCATCACCACCAACAACAAAATTCCTAAAGCAACAGTTCAAAAAAGCTATACAAGAGAGGAATACATCTTCTATTGAATTTATTTCCATACGTACACTGGAGGCTTTTAAATTAAACAATTTCTCACATCAAAAGAGAAGGAGGAACAACTTATAACCTACCTATAAATAGAATTCAATTTCCGAAGATAACAATCGCTCTCCTGTTTCTCATGCCAGAGATGGTGTAACAATACTTCTTCTCCCAGCACACACTGTCTGGAATACCACTTTCAGCACATCAGGTAAATGAAACGATCCCTTGAAAACCTCCCTTTACTTGATGAAGGCTTGTTTGGAGAGGTGGGAAGATTCCAGGGAAAGTGGAACAACCCAAAATGTTATTAAAAATCCTATTTACTCAGGTACTTTTTCACCGGAATGCAATCGATATACCACAGGATTTGGAAACCTTTTTTTGCTTAAAAGAATTCTGTCCGTCATCTCGTTTCAGAGTGTATTGCAAGTAGCAATTTCCCGACACTGTCGTATTCGGTGGTGCGATACGTAACGCAAGAAATTTCTTGCTCAACTTGAGTTTTATCGCCAAAGCGTGTTGCTGACAGTTCTTCCAGACACTTAAAAATGTCCTCCTGCAAAGCGGCGGTATCGAGTTTGGTGACCCAATTACTCACTTTATCACCTTCGCCGAGAGAGAGTTTTAAGAAATTTTTCCCTTGGAAAAAAAATTTAATTTTTTTTATCGGAAATTGAGGAGTTCGTAGAAGGTAGTTAAAATCACGCCAGAGGTTTATGCTTTTTTTCACTTACTTACACTCACTTACTTTATTTTAATGATATATCACTGAAGTTCAAAGATCAAGTCCAGAGTTCAATTTTCTCAATCTGAAGAATATTTAGTTTTCATTCTGACATTTTAAAAATAAGTGATCTTAAAAACTGTAAGCAAGCTAGTTGGGGGCATGTGCATTATTTAATAAATAAGTTTAAAGAAAATAACCCTCTCAAAAAATAATTTCTAATGTGTATGTATGTTTTAGGATTTAAATAATATGACTAATTAACTGGGTTGGGAATGAACGAATTTCTAGCGCCCTTTCAGGTTCGAGTCTCAGACGTGCTATGGATGTTTGTAATTGTTAAGAATCCATTTTAAGACGAAGTTCCTGGCCTTTTAGAACTGTAGAGCTTCACAGTGCCTAATAAGACTTCTACCTACGGGTGCACCAACACAGCAGAAACTGCCTCACTTCCTTTCAACCATGAGTCCATACGAGTTTTTGGGCTTGATCTAGATGTCTACAAAGTGGGATAAGAATACAACAACTAATTGGCAACCTCTGTATGGCACATGCGAGGCTTGAACCCAAATCCTGTGGCAAAGTGTAGCATTACGTAATATAACAATAATAACATTAAATGAAAAACTGCATAATATCACGAATGACTATTTTCATTTGCTTCACCTAGTGCAATCACAAAGTACTGAATGATTAAATTTTTAACAACAGCTTTTTTTGGTGCTAACTGTCCTAAAAAATGCTTCAAATCATAAAAAAATGTTTACATCATCTCATTTTTGTTTTCACTTTAAAATTTTGAGGTGCAAATTGAAGTGCAATATATATTAAAAATTAAATACAATTAATCTAGAGGCAATATATAATACAAATTAAATACAATTAATATAGTGCAATATTTAATACAAATTAAATACAATACATCTAGTTAAAATTAAACAATTACGTATTTCATAGGATGTCAAAATTCACCAAACTAAAACTAAAGAAAATAGTATAAGACGTTAAAATTATTTTATATTATATATTACAAATTAAATACAATTAATCTTAGTGCAATATATATTACAATTTAAATACAAACAAAAATTCACTAAACAAAAAACTAAAGAAACCAGACTAGCGTCTGGAAAATAGACTGTAAAGGGATTTCACCGAAAAGGAATAGAAAAAAAGAAAGGATCCTAAAAGTACTCCAAAAAGCAAGGAGCAAAAACAAAACTTCTCAGGAGCAAGCAGATTGTTTATTTATTGACTTTGAATATCCCATCCTCTTCGTTTCTTAGCCTTGCTAATTCCTCTTTGAAGTACAGCGGAGTTGGATCCGCTCCTTTGTCTTCTCTAGTTCATTCATTGTTGGAAGGGAAGAGCTAGGACATTTTTTTTTTTGCCCTATATATACATTTATGCATAAATATGAGGCACAAACTTTCCAACAACATTCGTTCCCGTTTCGAAGAAAGGCGCAAAGAATGTAAAGAAATGGCAAAGGTTTGGAAATGAATATGTAAGCCTCGAAAGACATAAAATGAACATATTTTAAATATACATATTAATATACAAATAAAAGCATTCATCTTGAAAAAGGAATAGCAACATAAATAGTTTGATATTCATACAGGAAATAAAGGAAATCATTTTATTATTAGCATGTTTAAAATATAAGATAATTTTTTTTTCTTATTATATTTCAGGCAAGTTAATAAAACAATTGGAAAGAATGTTTCTGCAATGTTTTGCATTACATATCTAATGTATGAATAAAAATGAATTATTCAAAATATAGTAATGTGTAACTATCTAGATGTCTTAAATACTTCAAAAAGGGGGGATTGTTCCAGGAAAAGCAAATAATGCTGTAATAGCTATTCAGTATCTTTCCCACATTTTATATTTATTATAAATAAATTTTTCTACATTTTTCTCAAAATTCGTGAATAAAATTCTAAAGTTTTATTATGAAACATAATTTTTGAGAAAAATCCTTTATCATTTTTGAAACCCAAGTTAATGCTTTTAAACCAATTTTTACAAAATATTTTACTACTTATTAAAAAAATATATAAAAAAAAATTATACATAAACGCAATCGTATGCTTTATATATTTTTTGAAAAAAAATTTTTTTTCGGTAGGATTAATATTAAACTATCTGACTTTAATCCTTTAAAAATATTTATTATTAATAAACAAATATGATACAAAAATAATAAGCAAAATAAGATTCATTTAAATTCTTTATATTTTAAAATATTCATTTACGAACGTGTTTCAGTATACTTGGGGACATATAACTGGCCGTGGTTAGCTTCATTTACAAAATCAAATATCAAATATTCTAAAAAGAAACAATAATACCAAAGGATGCAATTAGAAATTCTTATTTCTTCATGGTATATCGATTGCATTCCGGTGAAACAGTATAAATAATACTTAAAAATCAGAAGTACTTTATTCAACAAAAGTTTTATAAGTATTCTCAATGAATGAAGTAATATTAATTAAGTTTTCAAAATTAAAAAAAATCATCACCAACAACACCAAAATTCTTTAAGCAACAGCTCAGAAAAGTGATACAAGAAAGGAATACATCTCCTATTGAATTTATTTTCATACGTAGAATAAATACATCAGAGGATTTTAAATTAAAAATTTCTCGTGTCAAAAGAAAAATGGGGAAAAATAACCTATCTATAAATAGAATTCAAATTTCCGAAAATAACAATAGCTCTCCTGTTTCTCGTGCCACAGATGGGGCGACAATACTCCTACTCCCAGTATACACTGTCTGGAATACCACTTTCAGCACATCAGGTAAATGAAACGATCCCTCGAAAACCTCCCTTTACTCGATGATGGCTTGCTTGGAGAGGTGAGAAGATTCCAGGGAAAGTGAAACAACCCAAAATGTTATTAAAAATCCTATTTACTCAGGTACTTTTTCACCGGAATGCAATCGATAGACCACAGGATTTGGAAGCATATTTTTTTAAAAAGGATTCTGTCTATCATCTCGTTTTAGCGTTTGTTAGAGGTAGCAATTTCCCAACAGTTTCGTATTCTGTTGTGCGATACGTAACGCTGGAAATTTCTTGTTCAACTTAAGTTTTATCGCCAAAGCGTGTTGCTGACAGTTTTCCCAGACACTTAAAAATGTCTTCCTACCAAAGCAGCGGTATTGAGTTTGGCGACGCAATAACTCACTTTATCACCTTCGCCGAGAGAGAGTTTTAAGAAGTTTTTTAGGGGAAAAAAATTGAATTGTTTTTATCGGAAACTAAGGAGTTCGTAGAAAGTAGTTAAAATCACGCTGGAGATTAATACGTTTTTCATTTACTGTGTGTGGGGGGGGCAGTTTTAATTTAATGATATATCGCTGAAGTGCAGAGTTAAATTTTCTGAAATTTGAAGAAAAATTAATTTTTTATTTTGACATTTTAAATGAATGCTGTACGCAAAATAGGTGGGGTCTTATGTATCCTTTTTCTACAGTTAATGAATACGTTTAGAAATAATAAATAGGAAGAAAAAATAATAGATTAAAAAAATAAAAAAAATAAATAAATAGAAAAAATTTCAGTTGTAATGTGTGGACATGTTTTAAGATAATATGTTGTAATATAACAATTATTATTAATTAGTAACAATATGTATTAATTATGATGATTATTATCAATGTTAATGTTGATGTTTTAATTATTATTAAAAATTAATATTAATATAACATGTTATAATATAATTAATTAATAACTCTCTGGCACTGCAGACCATGGTAGGCTAGGCCGTCTGCCTACCAGGAAATTTCGAGACAGGACATGATAAGCAATGGTTTTTTCAATGTTCTAAAGTTATAATATATGAGGACCTATTGTTTAAAGTGGATTCTGAACTATCACAACCGCCGGGATTCGAAAGCCTGGACAACTCGAAACCTGTAAATTATAATAATAATACTATTTAGTGAGAAATTACATAATATTACGGTTATGCGTTATTATTTTTTGCTGTAATCTCTCATTTTTATTATTTATTCATTTCTGTGGATGCTAAAAAGATACAAAGATAATTACTACATGGAATCGAGTAGATAATTAGTGCATAATATATGAATACAATGATAATTAATACCCATATAAGTTATGCATTAATAGTTTATTTATTATAATGACAAAGAAACATTTGTAAAATATTTCATAAAAAATCGCAAAAAAATAATAATTGTAAAATATTTGAAATTAATTAATTTTATTAAGAACTCTAGAAAGATTTTGTGTACTTGTGAACGTAACAAATATTATTTCTTTAAATATCACAAATTTATGGATTTTTTTTATATTGGACAGACAGCGTTTTCTTTAATGTAAGTATGTTTTCGTCGTATTAATTAAATTATCTTTTAAATAAACTTCTTCAAAACTAGATGGTTTAACTAAAAAGTTTTTGATTAAATTTTACAAGTAAATCAACAAGAATTTTAGAGTTAAGTTGAATGTTTTTCTCTTATTGGTTGAAGTTATCAAAACGATTTATGACAGAAAAATTTAGAATTATTGTAATTTTTGTCAAAAATTCAAATGCTGAAATGTGATATAAATGGGTTATATCCATTGAATAACTAATTATAATAGTTAGCTTCAAACTCTTTTGAGTTTAATATTAACTTCGGTAATTTTAATTTTCTTTATAAGCATAATATTTAAGCAGTTTTCTTAAGGATAGCAACAATTAAATTTCAGATAAACACATTAAACATATTTTTAGGAGCTAAAATTTGAAGTGAGACACTATTGTTAATTAAGTTCCCGTTAGGGGAGATATGGTTAATTTATCAACATAAATGTATTACTTTCAGTTCTTACTAGCATTCTTACACAAAATTGAGAATATGCTTAACTTAACGTCAATACTTTTACCATAAGGAAGAATTCATTATGCATTTTATAACAGTAATTTATGATTTAAACACATTTTTATACGACTTTAATACTTTAAAACTAATTTTCAATGTGACCAAGACTTTTTACTATCTATTCCTAAATTATTTATTTATCATGTATAAAGTTTCTGTTAAACCTCATTCATGGTCTAGTACTTGCATGAACTTTTAGTGTTTGAGTTAAAAAGATTTGGGTTTCTCATTGGCAGCATTCTACTTTAAAAAAACGAGGAGATTACGCGGCGACTGAGACAAAATATCTCGTATCAGATTAAACTGTCCTTATGAGAATTTCCAGACTTTTTTTTTTACGTAATGCTGACATTTGTTACATCTATAAATTCTTCTCTATTTTTTCCCTTTAAGGTTAAAAAGGTTAAAAGGTTTTTTTAAGGTTAAAAATTGAAGTTGTGTTACATAATAAGTAGTTTACCAGATTAGAGTTTATAGGATCAAATATTAATAAAGAAAATAACATATTTTGTGAAAGTATTTATAAGGAAAATAAACTATTTTGTAAAAGTATTAATAAGGAACATAACCTATTTTTTGAAAGTATTAATAAGGAAAATAACCTATTTTGTAAAAGTATTAATAAAGAAATTAACTTATTTTGTAAAATTATTAATAAAGAAAATAACCTATTTTGTAAAACTAATTGATAATGAAAATAACCTATTTTTTAAAAGTGCCAAAAAAAGAAATAAAATTTATCATTGTTTTACTTGAACATATTTGATGAATGTAAAGGAATTTGCTTCATATAATCGTTTTTTTTTTTTAAATTCTGATCAAAATTTCAAATGTTGATGAAGTTTTTATTCATTAAGGAAAAAAAAAATTTCAAAGACATAACTTTTTAAATGTTAAAATTATATGTATATGTGTGTGTCGCTTGTAAATGATAAAAAGAACAGAAATTGGTTTAAAAAGTCACGGCCTTTTCATTGTTATACTTATAAAAATATATTTGTTTTGTTGCTTAAATTAATTGATAAATGATCCATGGAATATAGATATTCCATTATGTTTCTTAACTATCTAAGAAAAATTTAAATATTACTTCAAAATATTTTTGTAATAATATGTATTTAAAAAATTTACAAATCGTAAAAATTGCTAATGAAGTAACGGATTAACACTTTCATTAAATTATGCTTTGAGGTGGAATTAAATGAAATAAAATTTATTTTTATTCCATGACATATGTAAATTAAATTGAAATTTATTTAAAAATCAAGTATTATTTCGACGGAGAGGTGGATAGGATGAGAAGTAAATGCGATAAGCATTGATTTGCATATCCACAATTTTTTTCAATTTCTGTAAGAAAATATGGATTCAATATGCCAAAGGAATTTTCCCACCGTTGTTCCTAAGTTCCCACTATTAATATTTCACCACCATTCCCACCACAGTAATTTTCCTCACGAAAATTCAAAACCATACTCCAGGAGCTAGTTCAATGAATGGTAAATCGTTGTTGAGAGTATTTATGTCTATAATTTTTATACCATTAGTTTAGTTATGATAAGAATGGAATTAATTTTTCTTCAAATGAAAACGTTATTCTTGTCTATAACATCACATTATCCTAAGAAATCGATGTTTCTGTAACTCCCCTAATAATAATTGAATAAAAATTACCTTATTTAGTTGAAGATATCCAATTACGTTACTGTTATTGTCGTTTTACGATTACGTTAGATATTCGATTATGTTATCTTCTTTAGTTCACGCGTATGATCGCATTTGAGCTATCGGAATCAGTTCTTTCTGCTTGTACTTCCTTCAAAATTGTTTTCCTTTTTACTGTATATCAATTAGAACCTGTTAGATTACTGTAAATCAATCCTATGTTCTATTACTAAATTTATAAAAGTAAAATTTATGTTTTTAATAGAAAAATGAAATGTATTCTATTGCTTTCTATTGAAAATCCAATTTTACTTCTTTTAGAAATGCAACTTGACTTTACACTTTATTTCTGCAAATATTCATTTGGTTATTAAAAGAAGCTAATTCGTTAAGCATATTATTAATGTTTTTGAATGTTGTAGACAAACAACGAAATAAGTCATCTTAATTAATTCCATTCAAAACTTGAAGATAAACATCTGGTTTAATAACTTTTTTCAAAATATAAATGCTATTAAGTCATTTTTATTCTTTATAAACACTAAAGTTGTTTCGCTATTATTTATTGAACAAACAAGAGATTGAACTAAAATTGAAATATTAAAAAAATGCAAGGCTAAAATATTTCAAATCATTATTGTGACGGAACTCGTTTCCTTGAGCAATATCTCCAACTAAAGGCACTTTACAGGCAAATATTAATAAATAGAAAATAACCAATTTCTCGAAATTGTAGCATCCTCTCTAAGTAAAGTTTCCGACGATACTACAGTTTTAAAAATTCATAAAGATCATTTTTAAAACTATGTTCTCTTACACAGTACTACCCTTAAGCCATCGGGGGTATTTGGAATTCACAAACTTCCTTTTTGATGCCAGCGGCATATTAAATTTTCCATTTACTCAAACAAGCTGCATTATTTCGAACTTCTTCCATAACAATTTTTCTCGAAACTTTTTGTCAAACAATGCAATTGGTACGTTGTCTTGTTTATTTTGCTCTTCAGGGATATTCATTGTTTTCCCAATTGTATACTTAACTTCCGACTGGATGAACTTGTATTTGAATTTTGTTTTTTTGTTGGAAAGAACTTTTAATGAAGTCTAGACTTGATAACAATTTAGTTTTTATAATAGTTATTACAAGTATTTACATGTTGGTAATTGCATTATATGTAATTATGACATTGGTTATATTGAGGGAAACTTTTCTGAATCATGGTATTCTTTTAGTTATGGCGATATGGAATTATATTCTTAGAATATTTAACTTGTTTTTAAAGCTTCTCGGCAATTTTTGTTAAGAATGTAATTTTTTGTAAGTTTTTCCTTTGTAATTTTGGTTTATTTACATGTTTTTTTTGTTTCTATTTGTTTTTTAAGTAGCTAAATTTATGAATTGAGTTAATTGACTTATGAATAAATTAATTATGAATTATGACATGAATTAATTAATAAAGTCATAGGTAATAACAACAATATAAAAAGTAACGAAATTATCTTTTAAAAGGGAAATTTATATCTAGTAAAATAAAAAAAGTTCTGAAATAGCTTGTCATCAAAGTGCATAGTGAAATGTGCAACCGACACATTCTGAAAGAGGCCGGCTTGAATTATTGTCTTTTCTAACGTCCCAAGATATACTGTCAGCACTGACACACTAAACAATCTGGTTACCGAACTCCTGATTTTGCTCCCTATCCAGAGAATTATTTATCGTTATCCTCTTCTCCCCCTCAGATACAATTTTGCCTCATTTTGGTTTTCCTGTCATCCGCAGTTATCGAGAACTCAAATGTTATGGTGATTGGTGATCCGGACTAGTAACATTTTGTTGATCTTTGCTGTTTCGTAATCGTTGAACCAAACTGCAAGCTTAGGACGAATTAATTTCTGACCAATTACTCGTATCAATAAAGTGTTACTAACTTCAGGAGGCATTCTCCTCTTGAACCAATCATTTAGTAAATCAAAATCATTCATCCCTACGGCTTTCGACCATTACTCCAAATATGTCCTTTTATAAAAACTTAAAGTCTTTCCTAGATGCTTCCAATTTCTTCTGGTGTTAAGCGATCCTCTAATTCTCTGCCCAAAGTCTAAAATGTTTCAATAGTAACTACTTCTCACAAGGATAGTAATCATACTTCTAATCTGGGTCTCTAACTTCAAGCTGAATTATGCCTGATGGTAAAAATGGGTAATATTTGAGTAACCTATTCTATTCTGCATAAGTATATCTTCAAAAGTCAACCAAGCTTTCAAAAGTCACCAACTAAACGCATATGTCATCTGTCGTTTTCTCTGGGATCAAATTTTTTGAAGAATATGTAGAAGAATAAATACTTCACATCTTACTGCTTGAGCGATTACTGAAAGAGTATTAAATCTAGAAGCCTCTGTTGACATTTTCTCTAATCCAAATTCTTGCCCCTCTCAGTTGCATCATTCGCAACTTGTTCTTTATAAACAGCTGAAATAATATCTTCAAATCCTCCTCTTACTACATGCCATAGATTTCACAATTAGGTTCTTTAGTTCAAGAATCTTTAATCCTTCCACCATCTCATTCCCTTACACCCTAGCCAGCTCTTGAATGTCACATTTTTTACATTTTTGTTTAAGAATATCATCCCTAATTACAAAACTAAACCAATTTAGTAATTATTTTTTACAAGATACACACAATAATACTAAAATGAGAGTTACACTTACGAAACTAAGAACTCTAACTTGCAAAACAACTGTATGCCAAGTATATTCTTCATCTGTTATCGATAATACCAACTAAACCAGTAAGTATTTTCTACAAAGCTCACATCTTAAAATTTAAAAAGCACACATTTATTGATGAGTAAATTTACACCTATTACATCTTCAACAGCTATTTAACTATCATTATTTTTTTTTCTTCTAATGCAGCTGGTAAATAGATCGCCATTTCGCCATAAGGGCTGCACCTATATTACTCACTTTGCATTATCCAGGGGGCGCGTGTAACTTGATGGTAAGCCATGGAAGCGGAGTAACAATGCCCCCGCAACACTCTACGATCCTATTAGGACCGGGACCTACGGTTTAAAGTGGATTCCGAACCACTACAACACCCATGGGCAAAGCCGGGATTTGAACCCGAATACCTGTGGTGCCGAACGGCAGAGCGCTAGCCATTCGGCTATCAGGCCCTTTAACTATCATTATAAAACCCAACAATGAAATATTTACAGACAATTTAAAACTTGGTGACCTTCTCAAACTTCTTTGGGTCTTAGCGACTTCCTCGAATCTCCAGATGTTGGCGATGTTACATATCATCTTTAATTATTTAACGCAACCAACTTAGTGATTATTTTTACAAGATACGCACAATAATATTAAAATGGGAGTTACACTTGCGAAATAATGAACTCTAACTAGTACTTATGTCAAGTATATTGTTCACTGGGTATCGATCCTACCAACTGTACCAGTGAGGAATTTCTACAAAGATCACATCTTGAAATTTAAACAGCACAAATTTATTGATGAGTAAATTTAAACCTGCAACAGCTATTTAACAACTACTATAAAAACCAAAAATTTAATATTTACAGACAATTCAAAACCTGGTGACCATTTGAACGTCCTGGCTACCTCCTCGAATCTCCTGATGTTGGTGATCTTATATATCATCTCTAATTACTTAACTCAACCAATTTAGTGATTGTTTTTATAAGATATACACAATTACACTAAAATGGGAGTTACACTTGCAAAATAATGAACTCTAACTTGTACCTTAAACAACTACACTGAAGTGACAAAAGTCATGGGATACCTCTTAATATCGTGTCGGCCCTCCTTTCGCCCGGCGAAGTGCAGCAACTCGACGTGGCATGGACTCAACAAGTCGTTGGAAATCTTCTGCAGGAATATTGAGCCATGCTGTCTCGATAGACGTCCATAATTGTGAAAGCGTTGATGGTGCAGGATTTTGGGCACGAACAGACCTTTCGATGATGTCCCATAAATGCTCGATGGGATTCATGTCGGGCGATCTAGGTGGCCAGATCATTCGTTGGAATTGTCCAGAATGTGCTTCAAACCAATCGCGAACAGTTGCGGCCCGGTGACATGGCGCATTGCCATCCATAAAAATCCCATCGTTGTTTGGGTACATGAAGTCCATGAATGGCTGCAAGTGATCTCCAAGTAGCTGAACATAAGCAGTTCCAGTCAATGTTCGGTCCAGTCACACCAGAGGACCAAGACCATGCCATGAAAAAACAGCCCACAACATTACGGAGCCACCACCAGCTTGAACAGTGCCTTGCTGACAGTTTGGGTCCAAGGCTTCGTGGGGTCTGCGCCACACTCGAACCCTACCATCAGCTCTTACCAACTGAAATCGTGACTCATCGGACCAGGCCACGGGTTTCCATTCATCTAGGGACCAACCGATATGCTCACGTGCCCACGAGAGTCGCTGCAAGCGATGTCGTTCTGTCAGTAAAGGCACTCGAATCGGTCTTCTGCTGGAATAGTCCAAGAAAGCCAAAGTTCTCCGCACAGTTCTAACAGACAAGTCCCTTGTACGTCCCACATTGATTTCTGCGGTTATTTGACGCAGTGTTGCTTGTCTGTTAGAATTTACGTCTCTTTGCAGACGTCGCCGGTCTCGGTCGTTAAGTGCAGGCGGTCGACCACTGCGCTGTCCATGGTGGGATGTTATGCCTGAAATTTCATACTCTCGGCACACTCTTGACACAGTGGATCTGGGAATGTTGAATTCCCTAACGATTTCCAAAATGGCATGACCCATGCGTCTAGCTCCAACTAACATTCCGCGTTCAAAGTCTGTTAATTCCCGTCGTGCGGTCATCATCACGTCAAAACCTCTTCACATGAATAACTTGAACAGAAATGAAAGCTCTGCGCATTTATACCTGTTCTACGCGATGCTACTGCCATCTGAAAATTTGCATATTGCTATCCCATGACTTTTGTCACTTCAGTGTATATGCCAAGTATATTCTTCATCTCTTACCGATATTACCAACTGCATCATTAAGTGTTTTCTACAAAGATAACATCTTGAAATTTAAACAACACACATTTATTTATTAATAAATTAACTATTTAACAATTATTATAAAACCCAACAATGAAATGTTTACAGACAATTACAAAGCTGGTGACCTTCTCAAACTCCTTTGGGTCCTGGCGACCTCTTCGAATCTCCAGGTATTGCCGATCTTATATATAATCTATAATTACTTAACTCAACCAATTTAGTGATTATTTTTTACAAGATATACACAATAACACTAAATTGGGAATTACACTTACGAGACAATAATGAACTTTAACTTAACAATTATATGTGAAGTATATTCTTCACCTGGTATTGATCCTACCAATGCATCAGTAAAGATTTTCTACTATGCTCACATCTTGAAATTTAAACAACACACAAGTATTAATGAGTAAATTTACAATTGCAACAGCTATGTATCAACCATTATAAAACCCAATATTGAAATATATACAGACAATTCAAAACCATGGATGCTATATTGGGGAACATGAGTAATCTTCTCAAACTCCTCTGAGTCCTGGAGACCTTCTCGAATCTCCAGGTGTTGGCGATCTTCTACCCTAACGAACCCTCTTTGTTCGAACTCCAAACATCATCACACCTCTAGTGTTTTCCTTTCTCTACGTCTCTATCTCATTGTTGGCCATCACTCTTGTCTTGTTTTCTGACCTTACTCTTCTGTTTTGTTCTTATGTTCTTTCTCCTGCGAGTCACGTTTGAGTAGGTTCCACCCCTGGTACTGTGCCTTCTAGATCACCTGTCATAAATTGGAGCCCACAATAGTTTAAATAATGAAAACTCAAAACCTTTGTTGAATAATAATAACTTTATTTCAAATGTATTAGATTTATTTTATATTTTACGATATATTAACACAAAATTTGGTTGTTAAATTAATGTTAAATGGTGTTTTTTAACATTTGTGTATTATGAAACTTACAATTTCTAAAAAAAAATTATTTTATATACATTAGAAAAAAAAATTGATTATATTTTTAATTTCAATTTTTTGTGTTGAAAATATATTGAATATTTTCGATTTCGTAATTAGTATAATGTTTTTAATTTACAATAAATATATATTATAGTCATTTGTATACATGTTTCAAATAAAACAACTTAGACAATAATGATAAATATTTACTTTTATATACATCCTAAAAACATTCAGAAAAACATAAAGAAGTTTGACCTGCTTTTCATTAGAGTTTCATACGATACACATTTATACAGGTGAACATATAATTGTACAGAACGTTTTGTGGTAAAATTATTGAAGTCCAACAAATAAATGCAGTTATAAATACAATAAAATGTGCATAACATTTGTTTCATTATTATCAGAAACTTCAAATGTATATGATTAAAAAAGAAACTAAAAGTACTACACACATAAAACAAATTATGATAAATCTAGGATTATTGCTTATTTACATAGTTGTTTGAATATGAATTATTGTACATAATGATGATAAATAACATCTTTTCCAATTCTAGGCATGAATAATATTTTTACCAGAAACTTTTATTCTGTCATTATTACTATCATTTTTTGAAATGAAATGTAATTGACATCATCTGTTGTAGTTGTTATAAGCTCCAATATAGTATGTTTTGGATCTTTAGAAAATATTTTTCGATTTTATTATTTAATATCGAATTTTATTACATTGTGAATATGTTTGAAAATATAATATTAGGTAATATGCGGTTTTATTGGAGCTTAATATTATTTAAAAGCATTTGTGTTTTTCTTTGCCCTCTTTATATATGCAAATCATTCTCTAATATTTTCATATTACTGCAATTTATTACCGGAAATATAGCTTAAAATTTACAATAAAAATATTTCTTAATAAATTTCCAATTATGGAATTTTTTTTTAAACAGCATTAATTAGTCCTGTTTTAGAAATGATTCTCTATTTTGAATTCGGCGGTGAAATTTGAAATATAGCACTCACAATTTTATTATTTATTTACATAAATGTACTTTGCATTTGTTTATTGCTTGTTCCACAACAATCCAGTTTACGTGATGTCCCACATATAGATGGACGTCGTGCTGCAAACGATTTGCAACTTGAAGACGGCCACGTGGTTTGGGGTGGACCAGAACACAGAGGTGTATCTCCATACTGGTCTCTGTAAGCCTCTTCTCTGAAAGTCTCATTCACTAAGTGACATCTGAAGCACAGCATCTCCCTGAAGGATTTTCGAAAGTCCTGATGAAATGTGACATATATAATGGGATTGAGCATCGAATTTGCATAGCCTAACCACAAAACACAGCTTCTTACTCCTTGCGGAACCCATAAGTTAGTGAATAATGATCTAAGAAGCGCAACAACGAAAAATGGTAACCAACATACAACGAAAGCTGTCATTATGATGCCCAGCGTGATAGAGGCTTTTCGATCTTTGACGATGGCAGATATCTTTGGTCGATGAACAGCAGTTACAGCCCTGTCTCCAACCTTATACGCTTCCAATGTGCACATTTTATTGTCTCCTTTGTCAACTGAAGAATGGCGTCTGTGATTGTTAAGTTCGGGAGCTTTCAACTGGACAAATACATCAAGTTTCTCCGGTTGGGAGTTCCATATTGCAGAATAAGGCTCTGCTCCAATTCCAGTGCCATTATTGGGCATATATCTTTGTGCTACCAAACGGCCTTTCTTGTCCGACTCTACAACTCTTTTTGCGGCTAAATATATCTTGCAGTACATTATCACCATTACGAGCATGGGAATATAGAAAGAACTTAGCGTGGCGTATAGCTGATATCCAAAGTTCTGACTTACATCGCACGTAGGATTGGTTTCAGAACCGTGCTCATTGCCCAAAATCAATAAAGGGGGTACACTTACAAGTGCTGACATGAGCCATGTTATACCGATGCTGACGTAAGTCCTTCTGGATCGTCGTCTCACGCCGTAAGTTAGTGGTTTGGTTATTGCCAGATACCGATCCACAGAAATCATGCACAGGTTGAGAATGGATGCAGTGCAGCAAGTAATGTCGAAAGCCACCCACATGTCGCAGATGGTGGCACCCAGTCTCCAGTCACCAGCCAATTCGTAATGCAGGGCGAGTGGCATGACCAGAAGAGCAACGCACAAGTCGGAAACAGCAAGGGAAACCAGAAGAAAGTTTGGCGCTCTCCTCAGCTTACGTACCAGACATACTGAAAGACATACCAGCATATTGCCAATGGCAGTGATGACAATCATTATACCTGCAAATTAAAAAAAAAAGTGATTTTTACATTAATATTTAAACGTTAAATATAAAATAGAAAGAACAAATATAAAATAGTAACTAGAAATGAACTTCCAAGAATTAGCAATATATTATTAAATATTTAACAATAAAACATTATTCATTTTTTAATTGCTTTATTAAACGACATTCATTCATAAAGTAAAATAACATAAAAGACATAAGCCATTCATTTTTAAAGTAAAATGAGCCACTAAAAGTACAAGTAATATATATATTTTATAAATAATAACCCGTCCCACCCGAAGGTATACGGTAACTGAATGACCTGAAGCACGACAGCACCCACTTAGGCTACCGGGGTACCGTCTTATTCGGCTCCATGGATAGGGGGATATGTAATAAGTATAACACCCCCACCACTTTTGGCAACCCTCGACTGGGCGTTAATATTACACCTGGGGAAAAAACGTCAAGTTATAGAGCGTACCGCGCACATCTCCGCAGGCGACTGAGAATCTCTTAAGTATTATACATATATTTATATATATATATATACTAGTGTTTATAAAAGTTGCAACACCATGAACGCATCATGGTGTTGCAACTACGCACATGACACGTAAGAAACTTTATACACAAATGACTTGTATTGGTACAAATAAATGATTAAATTTTCAAAGCCAAAAAGAAACAACAGCAACAAAAAAAATATCCGTTCAAAATTAGTGTTTGGTGCCACCATGCTCTGCAATAAGGACTGCTATACGACGTAACGTTGAGTCAAACAGATTTTGAATGACTGCTCGGGAAGAAAATTCCATATTGTTTGTACGCATATCCATCATCTGCAGAAGCTGTAAGACAAGATCACGAGCGATACGCCGGCCAACGAAATCTTACACATGTTCAGTAGGCGACATATTGGACGAATAAGCAGGCCATGGAAGAAGGTGTATGTGTTCTGCTGAAAAGTAGCCTTGAACATGCAACATGTGGGCGGCATTATAGTGTTGAAGGATGGCTCCAAGAATGCTTTGAAGGAAAGGAACGACTTCGAGTTCAGGCACTTCACTGATGTAGCTATTCCTGTTAAGATTACCCACAATTTATTTACACAAGTTCATCCATGATGAGCATTCACATTTCAGACCATAATACCGGGTGTTCGTCCACTATGATATTCGATAATGCACTACGGAATGTAGCGTTTACCGTCATAGCTTCTAACGCGAATATGTCCATCGTAGTATCACAAATTAAAGCGGGATTCGTCAGAAAAGTAATAAAACTTGTTAATAATCTGCCAGTCTCTATGTTCATGATCCCATTGTAGCCGAAGGAGTCAACGGATTTGTGTCAGGCGGATCCTGTATAAAAAACAAAGCAGACGGTAGTACAACTGTAACAATGGATCAACGTGCTGCCAACTGTATAGATGAAACTGTACTCTTTGTCAGCGCCATGAGAACCAGACGTCTGTCATCGCGCGTTGACGCTGCTATTGCACCATAGGAAGATATTCCGTCCGAAATACGATAATTCACCCCTTTAAAACTCCGTAAGTTGCTGAAATGTTGCTCTCATTCGTCAAAAGAGGCATAGTTATTTCCCACTTAACGTTTACCACTAGCAGATAACAATAGACTATTCTCAGCATTCCGCTACAGCCCTCTATTTCAGCGGCAGTTCACGGAGCGCTACTCAGCCCACCCATGCGTGGTGATTCTGGCGTTTTAATCATTTGCATAACACACTATAATTTACATTTGTTGGAAATTCCAGATCAATCGCGTCATTCCTTCATCGTGTTGCATTTTTTACAAAAAAGAGAATATAAAGGTAACTGAAGAGTTGATATTTAATGTAATCATATATTTCTTTTTTTTCACATAAATAGTGGAAAATTATACGTCACTATACACTGATAAGTAAATATTTTTCTTCGATTTTTCTTATTTCTTCATTTTCTTAAAAAATAATTAGTTTAATGATAATATGAGCCAATTAAATAATGGAATTAAACAAGTGAAATCAGCATTATTAAAATTTGCTTTTAATATTATTTGAATGATTAATAATATTGTATGGATAAATAATTTAGTTAAAAATTGTGCTTCTTTGTTACAGGGATCATTATAATTTTATATTTTCGGTATCAGTAATCTGAAATAAGATCATTCATAAATTTAGTATTTTTAAAAAATTAACCAGCGGTTTTTTTTTTCATGGAATTAATAGACCATGTCTTCATCATTAAACTTTATTTTTTAGTGCTTATCGATATTGAATAAATAAACTTTAATTAAATTCATAATTCTTGAATTCTAAATACAATTTATGCAAAATTTAATTTGTTAACGTTTGATTTCAAAATAGTCCCAGGAATATATAGATATTTCAAAAGCTAAAATTCATTGGATAATTCGCAAATAAAATGTCTTTAATGAAAAAGCATTAATTTATTTTTTGAAAGAATTAACCATATTCAGCATGCCATAAAGTCTAACAAAATACATTATTTAACAACCAAAGCATAGAATAATAAGTAGTACAAAAATAAAATATGCATCGTGTGTGCATAAAGAATACGTTCCCTTTATTACATTTAGATGTCTGACAAGAAAACAAACAGTCATTGTGCTAAATTATGATTGAACTGTCTGATTACTTTTAAAGATGGCGAATCTCCAAAATGAAGTGGCAAATAAATATGCCACCCAATGCAGAACCGTAATGCCCATTATACTGGAATAATGGACTTTTATTGCCCTTACGTGTAGTTATTAATCTGAACACAATGACTGTAAGTCTGCCTTCTGCAAGGGAAATTACTAAGTATGATGGGAAAATTTCCATCAGCATGATATTTGTGCAGAAACATAGAGGTTCTAATAATTATTTATTGCATATGGCGTAGAAAATATTTCTCAATTAATCCTAAAAATATATCCGTATTTAATGTGCGGACATAAAATGTTGTAGTGAAATAAATGTTTTAGTATTTGAAAAAATTCTGGATTTAAAATTGGCAACAGTGCATTATCACTTTACATGAAGTACGTAAAATAAAAATCTGCGCATTAAATAATAAAGTAATAGATTAAAAATTACAATTAATTAAATTAATTATTAAAAATATTCAATGTTTTATGATTTTTTTTATTAACGAATCGTATTATTTAATTAATGGAAAATTATTGGTAAATAGAAATGTTTACAGACCAGATTTTTACTATCAATGTTTAAGGTAAAAAATAATTTAAAAACTTAATAAATCAAACCTTTTAGGACAATTATTTATAAATTATACAGAATAAGTATCATAGAAATCATGTTATTTGATGTAATTTCCATTTCAAAGACTACTAACATGTAAATCTAAGCTAAATGTTGATTTAAATTATTCTAACTGAAAAATGGTTTAATAGGTTAAAGAATATTTTATCATAAATTAATTTAACAAGGAATACAGAGAACTTAGTGAATTCAGAAAATTTATATTTTGTACTTCATAATAAAATCGTCTTATTAAGAACACTACATAGGTTATATAGAACTACTACATGGGCCACTATTTTATTGAAACCGAATACAAAAACCATTTTAGATATTTTGATATTAAAACAGAATTCAAAAACCATTCTAGATATTTCGATATTAAAACAAAATTCAAAAACCATTCTATATGTTTTAAAATTGAGAGCTGAAAAAGGAACTGAACATCATAATGTTTTTTCAATCTGTAATTCCCTTTTAACACTTAGTTGTCAAATGTGGGGAAGTTATTTTCATTTTTTATGAATTGATTTGTTTTATGTTTTTTTTGTGTGTGGAGGAGGGGGTTGTTAAGTTACTGTCAACATAAAAAAAAACCCAAAAATCTAAACAAACAAAAATTAAATAATTTTTTTTTCCTCAATTAAAAAAATGTTTCTGGGCACGTTAAAAATTTGATTGCCAGAATTGTATCAGACACTATAGATTTTCAAAGGATAAAATCGTTTATGAATAGTTATGAATCATTCATAAATTGTTATGAATCGTTCATTAATAGTTATGAATCGATAATTTTTAGCATCTTTCAAGAAATTATAAATTTCCAGCATCATTTCTAAACTCTTTGTTGAAAGAAAAAAACATTCCTGAAGATATTAAAGCTTTTGACTGATATAATTCAAGTTACAATTTGGAGAAGGAAATAAAATATTTTTCGTACATTCTTTATTTAATATGAATCATCTTTGAATATTAACTTATTTCTCTTTAAAAAAATAAATAAGCTCATTTTGAATGTGGTGCATTTAATTTGAAGTTGGTACTGAATATTATAACCTCAAAACTAAGAAATTCTGAATAGTTTGTACGATGAAGCAGAAGAGCTATTGGGATAAGGTGGCCACCAATTCCAAAAAGTCATATTAAAATGGACGGGCGAAAGATGAAATGCTAATTAAGGACGAGATCATGTACTTTTATTTTAACAGAACGACTTCATCGAAGTCTCCCTGAACTTTCTGGAATTGCTAGGGAATCTGAAATTGGAAATCAGTATGTGTTTCGGTAAACCTTAACTGCTCGAAGGGGAATGCAAATCTGGAGTCGAATATGGATCCGAATTTTGCTGCATATGCAACAATTGCAAACAATATGCAGGTTCTTTTGCCCTCAGTTATAAATGTTTCCGAACATTTTTAATGACTTAGGAAGAGTATGAAACTTTATTCAGATGCATAAATTCTGTGCACGTGTGTTAAAAATTAGAAAAGTATATATATATTTTTTATTTTAATACGAAACAAGATTTATTAATATTAAATAAAAGTAGCGTTTTATTTAAGTATAAGAAAAATACTTTTTATTTTGATTATTGCAGTTAGAAATTTCATAATAAAATTCGTATTCGTTGTAAATATCGTAATAGTTCTCTTAATTTGAAAATTTTCCATGAATTGAAATATATCTGTCAGTTATAAAATCCAAGAAAATAAGCAATTATGTATAGATTTATATTTTGAGGCGTATAATTTTAAACCTTTAAACAGAAATTACTATGCTTAGTTTAGAAAGAAAAATAATTTAAACTAATTTCTGCGTTATGCATTTGTGTAACAACTATCGCTATTAGGATACATTTCAAATCCTTGTTATTTGTTCTTGATCTTATAAAATAATTTTATTATTCGTATATCCTCGGTGTAATTACATGAAATAAAAATATTTTCGAAATTATTATGAGAATAGGCATATAATACTATATTTTATGTGGACCAAGGGTTTCTGTGGTGAAGGAGATAACACTTTGAGTTTCTGAATTGAGAGAATTCGGTTTGAAAACCAATAGCAAAACATTTGTCGCCACCTCTGGAGATGTTCAAATTTAAATTGTGGTGGACTAATGGGAGTGCCAGCATCAAACCCCATTTGATGAATTGGGTTTGATACTGGCAGTCCTACTCCCATGC
Organism: Caerostris darwini; assembly: GCA_021605075.1. Classification (NCBI taxonomy): domain Eukaryota; kingdom Metazoa; phylum Arthropoda; class Arachnida; order Araneae; family Araneidae; genus Caerostris; species Caerostris darwini. The sequence goes on along the minus strand of BPLQ01009086.1, from coordinate 52,858 downwards.
CACGCTCAATCTGCTACATATCTGATGTTCCAGAAGGAAAACATTTAAAAAAGCATTCTGCATTTATCTAATAAAGAAATACAATGGCAAAATCAACAGTGGTTAAAAGAGCTATTAGAATGTCGACATTATTTCTTTGTAATACCCAAAACTTAAGAAGATGTGACCAACGTACAATACTGGATGACCAGTTATACTGCTACCACATAGATAAAAAAGAGAATAATGTCTTTAAAAAATAATTTCTCTGAAATTATCATATTTATTCTGTGGTACTAGAAGAAAAACAGTTTGGAAACATTCCAGAAGAAATTAGTTTGGAGAAAAAGACAGCAAATGTTTCGTTAATTTTAATAACCCTGATTTAATAAACTTTACTTAATTGTTTTAAATACATTATTTCTTACATTAAATGCATGAAATTAAAAACTTAATAACTTAAAATAAAAGTAGCGTTTTGTTAGCTAATTTAATATTAAGACAAATATTTTTATCAATTCGGAAAGTGATTCATGAAAAATATAAAAAAAAAGTCGGATTTAATTCTGAAAAGCAATAACGTGTTTTCGTGCATATTCTGCCGGCCTTTGACGCTACTTTAATAATGTTTATTTCCGAATGATACTAAATACTTTATCCATGTCAAAAGAACCGTCAAAGTATGATGTGGAGTGATTCGATTTATTCACTCAAAAGAGCAAAATAATAAAAGTAGCGTTTTGTAGCGTTTGCATTTAATGTAGCGTTTGCATTTAATGTAGCGTTTGCATTTAATGTAGCTAATTTAATATTAAGACAAATAATAATATTAAGACAAATTAATTTAATATTAAGCTAATTTAATATTAAGACAAAAGAACCGTCAAAGTATGATGTGGAGTGATTCGATTTATTCACTCAAAAGAGCAAAATAATAAAAGTAGCGTTTTGTAGCGTTTGCATTTAAAGTAGCGTTTGCATTTAATGTAGCTAATTTAATATTAAGACAAATATTTTTATCAATTCTGAAAGTGATTCATGAAAAATATAAAAAAAAAGTCGGATTTAATTCTGAAAAGCAATAACGTGTTTTCGTGCATATTCTGCCGGCCTTTGACGCTTCTTTAATAATTTTTATTTCCGAATGATACTAAATACTTTATCCATGTCAAAAGAACCGTCAAAGTATGATGTGGAGTGATTCGATTTATTCACTCAAAGAGCAAAATAATAAGAAGCTTCATCAAAAATTAGGCACTAGTTATAGCATGTTGTAATAAAAAAAGATAATGTATGGCAATAATTCTAATATTTAAAAACTTTTAATCGCTGTCCTTCTTTACTGTTTTCCCTACTTTAATTTTTTTTTCTAACTCATGGCTTTGACACCTTTTAATTCCTCTTACCTAAATAGTTGAACTCATGAGATTTAAACTGGTATAATATCCATGTGAGAGAATTATATTCATAGAAAGTATGAAATCTGCAGTAGGAAATTTTCCAGTATGCAATCCATCAGAATTACAGGTGAATGTCGTTTTCTTGTACCAATGAATAAGATATGAACGTATAATAATACACTAATAATAACCTTTTAACTTTGTATTTCTGTAATTTTATAATTTATGCTTTTGTTTAAAATGCACCTCACTTTAAGAACAAATAAATGTAGCAGACGTCAAAATAATATATTTAGGCTTAAGTAAATTAGATTTAACCAAATTTTTTATTAGGCTTAGTAAATAGTTGATTTTTAGTAGAAGTTTTCGTCACGAAAAAAAAATGTAAGCTTATGCCATACGAATTCAAAGTGAAATAGAATAAATAAATAAATCGAAAGATCTGTCCAAAACTCCAACAAACGGTAGAAAACTCACTGTAAAAACATTGGAAAAATTCTTGTTGTTATATAAAACTCGATAAATTAATATTGAAGTCCACAGATAAAGAAAAGAGATTCAATCGAAATGTTCACCACAATTCAAATATACTCAATAAAAAGGAAAAAAGTAAGGTTGCCACAGATGAAATGCTTATTAAATATTCAAAGTGAAAAGCAGTAGAACTGAGATTCAAGCTGGAGGAATTGTTTAATGAAGGCGAATTACATATCTCTTTGAACTTCAAAAAGGAATATTGGAAAATTCCTCTGCTCGCGAATGCCAAAATTCTTTCTGCTTTTCCAGCCCATCAAAGACAATATGTTTGGAATGCGGAACCATTAAAATGAGCTTAGGCTACGTTTTCAAAGGATAGAAAAGCGTGGTTTAAATAACGAAATTATTCCAGGGTATATTCTCTATTATAAGTGATTTTTAGAAGTCGGAAAAAACATTTAAATTACTTCCGAAAGAACTGATTTAAATTCTTTTAGTCAATTTTAAGTATTAAAATAAGATTTTTTAAACATGAAATTAGTTTTATAAAATATTCAGATTATCTAAAAAAAGAATCCTGCATTTTTTAAAAAAATAATATTATTGTCTTGAGTAGAGTTTAAGTAGAAAGTGTTTTTACCAATTATAGCGATACGAGTATTTATTTGACCAGAAGAAATAATCAAATTAGTGGAATGCATTTCTTTCCCCTGTGTTATCTTTTTTTCAATACATTTTAGTCCCCTGTATTTAGAATAAATGTATGATTTTTAATTTTATTGATTAATTGATTAGTAATATTTAAAGCAAAGTAATTTTTTTTCAGAAAAATACAAAATTTTACTTTACTGAGATAGATAAAAAGTTAATTAACATGGTAGAACATTAATAAAATTATTTGTAGCATTCTATGGAAAAGAAAAATTAACATTAACAGGCTTCCAACTAATATGTTTTAGATAAAAATCGAATAAATAATACAATAGCAACATTTAATAAGGATTTTACGAATTGTGGTTATTGTTGTTGTTACCTATGACTTTATTAGAACTCAATCCATACAGATTTGGTCATTTATCATAGCACCAAAAAGAACATATAAACAAATCAAAATTACAAAGGAAAAAGATCAGAATTCTCAAAAAGATCAGATTTAACAAAAATGGCCGAAAGGCCGATATGGCCGATACACTTAAAAACTAAGGAAGTTAAATACTCTAAGGAAAAAATTTAAAACGCTAATAGCTCCTTAATAAAAGTCCGTGTGATCAGGACTTGCTTTCTCTGGCCCTCCAGTACAGAGTACACAAATAACCATTCTGTTGAAACTTAGAGGCCAGTCCAGAGCAAGCAAGTAGATGAACTTTGTTCATTTTCTTTGTCTTGCATAAAACACATATATCAGAATTCACAATCCCGACCCGATGTTCGACCAGGCAGTCTTATCCAATTCTTAATCTGAAATTGGCAACAACTTCTTTGCTACTAAATTTTTTGTCATCCCCGATTGTCTGCTTTTGGGTGTTAGATAATAGAGAGTTTTTGCATACCGTACGTTAGTTACCGTAGGACGTCCGTCAGCTTTTTCTCCCTAGCGCGCATGCTCAGTTTCCTATGAGTATCAGCGCTAGGGAGAAAAATCTAACGGACGTCCTACGGTAACTAACGTACGGTATGCAAAAACTCTCTAACAATTCACTAATATACGATAACGTAATTAGTTCTCATAAAAGAGGAGTTTACCAATTGAAATTTTATTGATGTGGGAAATTTAATAACTTGACAAGGAAGGGAAAGTAACGGTTAATAATGAGGAAAAATACTATGTAAATGAATAGATTTTTTCTTTCTAATGCAGCTGGCAAACACTTTTAGACAGCTTGGTCTTGGATCCCTTAAGGCAAGCGCTGCACAGATGTACTCACTTTGCATTACCCAGGGGGCGCGTGTAACTTGAAGATAAGCCACGGACGCGGAGTAACAATGCCCCCGCAACGCTCTATGGTCCTATTAGACCGGGACCTACGATTTAAAGTGGATTCCGAACCACTACACACATCCATGGCACCGCCGGGACTCGAACTCGAAACCTGTGGTACCGAGTGCTAGCCACTCGGCCATTCAGGCCCTATGTAAATGAATAGATAAAATAAGGAATATTGTAAATATATAACTAATATATAAGGTTTTAAATATAAAAATTTATAAATTGTGAACAACTGAAATGTTCAACAAATAAATTAATAGTTTATTTAAATTAAACTAAAAAGATAAAAATAACGTAATTAAAAGAAGCCGTAGCAATAATTATTAATTATGAATCAGTATAAAACGAATTTTAAAAAATTAAATTATTATCATGTGTGAACATGATGTTGTCCTTGTTAGAGGTTCGTGGCACAATCCAAAAATCAGTCCTATCCGATTCTATTTGCAACAAGCAAATAAAACCCCCTTTCAAATTTGAGAATTTTGGCGGAAAAATGGTACTTTGGGCCCCTTAACTCTTGAAATGATTCATCAATAACGTTAATCCTCAGGAATTTTCTGAGGAATTTGGCTTTTGCTTGAGATGTTTTGTAGTATGGTTTTGAGTCACTTTTCATGTTTTAGGTTAGGATTTTAAACATTGGACTATCCAATGGCTATAAGTACTCGTAGTGCGTTGATCAATTCCTTCTTTTTGAAGTTTCATATTTATCACTTTTGGCATTTTCCCATGCGTATTGAGCTATATAATGCTTTTTATTGTATTTGGAATAGAATTGGGATTACTTCATTCGTCATTTATGCCTAGAATTTTCAAACTTTGATATAGCCATTTGGCTATTGAATGTGATAATGATTCTTGTAAAATTTGAAATACTTCAGTATTGGGAATACTTCATTCCACATTTACGACTAAATATTTCAAACTTTGATGTATTCTTCTGGCTATTGAATGTGATAACATTTCTTGTAGAATTTGGAATACTCATTCTTCATTTATGACTGACTACCTTTATCTTATTTTTGTATATTCTTTTAGAGATTCTTGAACAAATCATTCTTCAAGAAGTTCCTGATCTATTCAACATTGCTATATTCATATGGCTATTTGAATTTGGCAATTCTTGTAGTGTTAAAATCAATTGCTTTATATATATCTTACATTTTTAAGTATTGGAATATTCCTGAGTTTATTCATCTATTCTCGAATGTTCCCACATGATAATATGAAATTTACCGAGCAGATTTCAGTTTTTGTTATATTATTTAATCAGATTCCATTAATTACTTCCTTACTGTCATGTTGTAACCATTAACCGATAAGGCTTTAAAATATAAACATTAATTAAAAAAACGAAGTTAGTATGCATAAAACTATTGCTGTTTTGTGATGTGAAAACAATGCTTCTTAAGGTTTTAAAAGTATTTGTTTTCAGTTACATTTTAAGTAAGAAACTTTGATAATATATATTAATAGAGTTATGGATTAATAAATACTATCTGCTACAATGACTTTGTTTTCGTAATGGCATTAAATTACAAATATTAAAATTAATATAATGTTAATATAATAAATGTAATTAATTTTAATAATTTTAATTATTATTAACTTAATTTATCATGTAAATTATATGTTGAAACCGAATTTCGTAATTAAGACAGTGAAACAAATAAACAAATTATTGTCATTTATTTTCACAATAATACAATTCATTCGAAATTTTGATTAAATTCAGAATGAATAAATTACAATTTACTAATTGATTACGGAATATTTAATAAAATAGAAGAATTCCTGCACATGAGTTATTTTATTATTCATGCAGCAATGGAAAACGCGAGAAAAATGGTATCCCTTCATTAATTATAACGAAGGGTTTATTAAAATTCTCCCAAATTTTCCCTCAAAGTACCGCTTATTCTTAATTAAAATTTTTATTTTAAGAGTGAGGTTTATTTATTAATTAATTAGTGCATGAAATTTTAAAAGACTTCTGGTAGTTCGTAATCATTGTCTGAAAGTTAGTTACAAATTTTATCAACAGAAACTATGAATTTGTAAGATAAAAAAATATTTCCTTATATATCTATAAATGTGTTTTCATGTTACACAATAATTCTTTAGTAGTTCAAAAACAAATTATAAACTAAATAAAAAAATTGCAACAAAAATAATGAAAATAAACAAAAAGTGTATAAATAAATATAACTAAGTTCAATTGAAAAACCATTAAAACCTGTTTAAATTTTCAATTTAAAAAAGTTTAAAACTTTTTTTTTACAACGTTTTATATTTTTGAAATACCAGAAGATTGTACAAATATTTGACTCTGTATATTGCAAATTATATAATTTTGTTTCTTAAATTATGAAATTATTTATTTTACTATCAATAAATACAAATAATTTCAATTGAAAAAAATACTAAGATCTTTTTAAATTTACAATTTTTATACTATATTATGTTTTTGAAATGTCAGAAGATTGTACAAATATTTTTATAGGTTTCCAATTTTATATTACGAATAAAACCATTTTGTTTCTTAAATTATGAAATTATTTATCCTAGAATAAATAAACATAAATAAGTTCAATCGAGAAACCATTAAATCTTTTTTTAAATTCTCAATTTTTACACTGCATTATGTTTTGGAAATGTCAGAATATTGCACAAATATTTTTATAGGTTTCCTACTACATATCTCGAATTGCACCATTTTATTTCTTAAATTATGATTTAAATTATGAAATTAGCTAATTTAATATAAATAATTTCAATTGAGAAACCATTAAAACCTTTTTAAATTCACGATTATTTCAGTATATTATGTTTTTGAAATGTCAGAAGATTGTACAAATATCTTTATAGGTTTGCCTCTTCATATTGCGAATTGCGCCATTTTGTTTCTTAAATTATGTTCATGGCATTTCATGGGGACTCAAAATTTTTGTTTTTCCATTTCACAAGCTACTAACGTATTTTAAATTACTAAATAAAAAAAGGGTTGCGTGCGAAGGAAATATAGAACAATCCCTTGTTATTTTTCTCTTAAAAACCTGCTGAATTTCGTTCGCGTTCATCTTACAATATCGAAGCAATCCATTCTGTTTACCCTCATCAAAAGATGGCCGCATGCAAATATAGCAGCGATACAGCCAATAGAAGCAGTTCAATAAATTCGTTTATTTGTTGCCAAAGCGTACAATTTTCCTCCAGAAATGATAAAGAAACAAATAAGTAGGTTTTTTTCTTCTTTTTTTGAGCAGAAGGCATCTGCCTGTGGGAGGTAACATAAGGTCGTTTCGGTTTATTTTTGTTCCATATGGCAGCTGAATAAGCATCGGTTATTTTAGGTTTAGGTTGCATTTATTTTCATCAATACATTTGCATGCTGTGCAAACTGAGAATAAAGGGCGAATTCGGGATGGTAACGGTAGTAAAATTTAGAAATGATTATTTGTTGTTTCTAAAAAAAAAGTTAGTGTTCCAAAGTGTTTATGATGGGCCTGGCCATAAAATTTCGTTAGAAAAAAATATGTATACATATTTTAAATTTTAGCTTCCAAATGTTTTTTTGTTTTTGTTTTATATGTATGTCACAGAAAATGAAGAAAAAAAGGAATGCTATTTAAATTATAAATTTTTATGAATATAGGCTTATATGCAAATGTTATTTTTTTGACAGAAATTCTTATATTAAACATCACTCTTTATTTCTAACTTATAATTATATATTAGAAAAGTGCAAATGCTTGTATATGCAAATATAAAATCAACCGATTCATTTTTTATACAAAATAATGTAGGTTTCTTTATTTCTTTTTTATTAGAACCCCTTTGAAGTGAAGGTAAAGAAATAAATATAGCTTATTTGAATTTAACTAATTGCCTCATATATATATAAATATTCAACATTTTCTGTTCTTTTCTTCTGTTGGTAATTAATTAATTTTAACTAGTTAGGAATCACATAACTAGTTTTGAACTAGTTAGAAATCACATGATAATTTCTGAATAATGAATGCTATTATGTAGTTACATAAACTGAGAGTGTGCTTGTAAAAGTTCTATTGTTCATTTTCTTCTTGATTTTTACTTTTTCTTCAGTTTTTGCCCTATATATGTTTATTCAATAAGCATATTTTAGTTACATACTTTCTGTATATAAATTGGATGCATTATTACAGTTGAATGTTGTTAATTACAATAAACAATTTTTTGTCTTTATTTACTGAAATTGAATTTACTTTCATTTTTAATCGCTAATATTAATTTTTTTTAATTTAAAAAAATATTTACTACGGTTACATTTGAATGTTATTAATTACAGCAAACAATTTTATGTCTTTATAAATTAGTTACTGAAATTGAATTTATGGTCCTTTTTAATTTCTAACAATACTTTTTAATTTTTTTTTAATTTATGTGCACCAATTTGTATACAAATGATTTAATGTTAAGAATATTCTCAGTTTGCCTGATATTAAAATTTTGCAAAATCTACACAAATTTCCATATAAAACAAAATATTTAAGAGTTTTATTACTATAAATACTACTAATATGATTGTTTAAAAATATTTTTCGTTTATTAATTAGAAAAAAATTGTTTATATTATCATTCAAATTAAATAACTTCTTGAATATCATGCATTTTAAGAGAGGCAGAAAAAGCTCTTTATGCTAATAGAACGATATAATGGGCTGTTTTATAAAAGCTTTGTGCATTTTCCGATAGGTACAGTTAAATACCCGAATGAGTGATTTATAGAGAGGGATTTATAATATATTATTGTTCAAAATAACTTTGATTCAAATTAAATAAACTAAAATATTTATATTAATAATAAAACTTTCTATATGAATTGCATTATTAATAATATTGTAAAATGCATTCAATATAATTTTGAATAAATTCACATAGTTAAGGATTAATAAGGGGCCTGATAACCAAGTGACTAGCTGAAGGTGCCACGGGTTTCGGATGGTGCCATGGATCATAGACGTTTGTTAGTGGTTTGGAATCAAATTTAAACCGTAGATCTCGGTCTAGTATGACAGTTGAGCGTTAGGCCACGGGGCTATTGCACCAACGAAAAGGAATATACTAATACATAAAATTTGTGGCTATAAGGTTTCATAGTATGTGCACAAATGAATCTTCTGTCTCGAAATCTGCCAGTATTCAGACGGCCTTGGCCCACCATGGGGCTGTTGTGCAATGAAGAAGGAAAAAAAAAACATTAATAAAGTAGAAATAATATTAAAATTCTGAAAGTTGCTTTGTTTATCTTTGTGAAAATAAAACAAGTAATATAAAAAAAAAATTAAATCAATTCCTACTTTTTTTCATTATATTGCAGAAAGTCCTTTATAAATAAATTTCATTCGTTTTTTTAAGTTTATCTGGCGCCATCTATTGGTAGATACATGCAACTTAAATCTAGAAAAAACTAAAATTAATTAATTAAAATTAATTACTGAATTAATATTTGAAAAAACTGTATTAACATCCAGTGTCATGCACTACAAGTTTAAAAAAAGTATTTGAATTTGAGTGGATGAATAAAAACCATTTTATGAACGATTGAAAATTTGAACAAGATATATATAGGGACAGTGTGAGCTAATAGAAGGAATTGAATAATAAGCAAAATTAGAAAATATAAAAAAGTTTCGTGCTAAAAAAATAAAATTAATATATGTATGTATATTAGATTTTCTATAAATGCATGGTTTAAATATTAGAAAAATGTGTAATCTTGAAATATAAAGAGATATTTGTTTTCTTATTTTACATTAATAATTTTCATTCACGTTATTTCAAAATATCCCAACATTCCCGGCTGTTTTTAGTAATCATTCCAGTGAACGGGACACAATAAACAAACATACTTTAGAGTAAACATGCTGGAATGCAAGAATCAGAAAAGGCTTTTGCATTCTAATTACCACATTCATCAAGCGCATTCTTATACATCTGCAGTTGTTAAGAGTAGAAGACTCATTGAATAATTAATTATTCAAGAAAATGTGAACACTATTTAGGTGTAATCTGCGTCTGAATACCCCTTTATGAAAACAAAGATGTTTATTTAATTTCAAAGGAATTTCAATAATGACAATTCTTTTCGTGTATTTCGTGTATTCTGCACTTCATTAATAATACCAGTAAATCTAAATATTCATTAAACTTTTGAAAACACATCATTGGTAGTAGTAATAATATATTTTTCTACACTTACATAGTAATAAAATATCATAAAGCAGATATATTTAATATTTTTCAGTTATTACATATTTATACAGAAATACAAAATTGATGAGATCAGAATTATGGTGCAGGACGGTATATTTTAAATTTATTAAGACCTACTACAATAAAAATGCAATACAATTTTAATAATTTTGGAAGCCTTTAAATTGTTACATATTACAGTAACAATTGATCATCTAATATTTTGTTTTTTGCAGTACAGTAATATTTCTTGAATTAAGATATATTGTTATTAATATTAAACAATAATAATAAGAATTTTACAAAAAGTAATTTGATATAATTTTATATTGTATGAGTTCGCATTTCTTTTTTATAGCCTTGTTAAGAAATAATTTCCTTTGAGCCTTTGCCTTTTGCCTTTAATTAAAGGCATTGTTATAATAATGATCACATTTGTACAAATATTTTTTGTTGAGAAATACTGATATATAAATATATAGATGATATTAATTCAATGAATAATGATGCACGTATTTTTAAAAGTAAAAGATACAAGATATTTAAATTATATATATATATGTCCAAAAAGAAAGACCAATCTTTAATTTAAAATTCCCGGGGCTTATGGAATTTATATTTTTTTTTTACGTTGCTGGCACTGTCCTTGACATCTGAGTGAAATTTGATGTCAAAATATTCATTAGTGTTTGAGTTACGATTGCCTTTGTGAGACGTTAAAACTGATTCCGGCGATTTTTGAAATATCTGAATTAATTGGGCAAAGAACTTGCATTCACTTTTGTTTATGTAAACGTATAGAATGTTGCAGAAGGCCTTCGGTGAGCATTCCTATAATGTGTCATATAATTCCCATGTTTCCTATAATTCCTAGTTTGAAGTGGTATAAACAGTTCAAAGAAGGCAAAGAGGCAGAGAATAGCTGAAGACGAATAGCTCTCTGGTCGACCATCAATCTCAAACGACGAAGCTCACGACCAAACAATTAAAGATTTGGGGTTTGAAAACCGTCGATTTAAAATTAGAGACCTTGCTGAAGATGTTGGAATTTCAAAAGGATCGGCCAATTCCATTTTGTGCCTCAAACGCGTCAAATCTCGTTTGGTACCGAAAACGCTGAATGCGCCAGCTCACACTGCATTGATGCTCTTCGCGACTTTTTCGATCAAAAATGCAACTCATATCGTTCCATAACAACCGTATTCACACCGCACGACTTCTGGTTACTCCCTGAAACTCAAAAGACCTCTACGGGCAAACCGTTTTGAGTCGATTGAAGAGATTCAACGTGAATCGCTTTGTAGGCCATCCTTACATTGCTGACGATGAAATAAATTTGGAAGAATAAATAAAGAGTTTTTGAAAAAAATTGGTCTTAAATTTTTGGGAATAAATCTATTTTAAAAAAAAAAATCTATATATATATATATATATATATTTATATATGCATACAGCTGTTATCTATTCTCGATTAAAAGAAATTGTTTTTAAAAAATATGTTATCAAGAGGCCTCTAAAAATGTTTTTTCAAATTAAGAACTTTATTTATCGTCTGATAAATTCCTTGCTGTTTAATATGAGAATAAGTAGCCATAATACGTGATGCATTTGCTGTTTTGAAATGCCTGTCGCCTTTATTTGAGCATAATAAAGGCAGACATATAACATATTCAACGTTGCCAGAGGTACACAACTTCAAATCTTCTGCCTGATAATGCACCGTTTTGAACGAATGTCTCATAATAATACACCATTTTGAATGACTATCTCATAATAATAAAGTGTTTTGAACGCATACCTCATAGCATTACACTATTTTGAACAAATATTTATAATATTATGTTTTAAACAAATACCTCATAATAATACATTTGCTTGAACGAATATCTCATAATAATACACTGACTTGAACGAATTCCCCATAACGATATATTGTTTACTTGTACAAAATAATATACTCTATATTTACAACAAAGGGCTTGACTGTCCGAGTGGCTAGCGTTCTGGCGTTTGGTACCACAGGTTTCGGGTTCGAGTCCCGGCGGTGCCATGGATGTGTGTAGTGGTTCGGAATCCACTTTAAACCGTAGGTCCCGGTCTAATGTGATCGTAGAGTGTTGCGGGGGCATTGTTACTCCGCGTCCGTAGCTTATCTACAAGTTACACGCGCCCCCTGGGTAATGCAAAGTGAGTAACGTCTGTGCATCGTTTGCCTTAAGGCATTAAAGACGCCCATGTTTGCCAGCTGCATTGGAAAAAAAACATTTACAACAATTTTGAACGAACTACAATAAGGATAGAATAGAGGGAATTTGAAAGCTCCACTTTCTTTTTTTCTCTAGAGATATAAGATAATTTTATCAGAAATTAGCTAATTTCTTAGTTAAGGTTAAATAAGATTAACAGAAATAATGTGTGTAATAAATCATATGTGTAATATTATTTAACTGATTTTTTTAATATTCCTAAATAAATAATAATTATTTGAACTCTTATATAGTTATTCAAATAATAATTTAAAAAATATTCTTTATAAAATAAAATTTTCAAAGTAACACTGCATAACTAAGTTTTTTCGAATATTTTTATACTTTTTAATAACAAGTTATGCAGGATTATATTCACACTCCAGTGATTTTCAAATTGGTTGACATAATAAATATAATTTCCTTAATAAATATGCTCAATTCCTCTTTTAAATATACTTGCTAATAAAAATAATAAAATATTTCTTCAAGGCGATTAAATGATGAAAATAATCATGCTTTTGAAAAATATCCAAAATTTGAGTGTACTGATATTCAATTTCATATTTTCTATTTGCAGATAATTATACAGTTTATGCATGCAAATATATATATTTATTTATTTCAAATTAGTTTTTATCTATTAAGATCGTTGTTATTATACATTTTTTAAGTAGCAATAAACACTTTATTAATATTTTTGTTAAAAAATAAAATTACTGATTTTTAATTATTAAAAAGATCAAACTTTTATTTAATTATTATTTACCCCTACAACTATCATAGCCACGAATCTTTAATTATACAATTAAATTATAAGCGCATAACACATTATTGTAAAATTTGTTTTTCCGTAATTAACAATTTTATGTTATATTAGTATGACATTATCAGTTACATATAACTAACTATACAAAATACTACGAAGATGCGTAATAGTCATATATGTACATAATAATTAGTTTAAAACTGTAGATTTTGAAAAATAAGATAAAAAATGTTCAATAGAAAAAATTATTGTATTTAAAAAACTATGATTTTGGATATAATTTTTTTGTGTTTAATAACAGCGATCTGTTGTTATTAAACAAATTTTATTTCTATAAACACATATAAAGGAAAAGAAATTTCGAAATATGCATTTTAGAGCAGAATGGAATGTATTAATTTAAATTAATTAAATTAATTATTGTACTTTATCAAAAATTTATAATATTTTTTTAGAGAAAGGAAAATATAAAATTTCCCACAGAAAATGCTTTTGACGATATATCACTTTACTTAATAAAATATTGCATACATTTAATTAAATCCGCAAATGTCATAAAGTATACATTTTTTAAGAATGAATATAATTTTAATGAAAAAAAGAAAATGTAGTCTCACTTGCAGAATTTTAGTTTTCAGTAAGAATTATTTTATCTATTTTAATGATTTTTATAGTTAATACACGATATTAATTTGCAATTTCTTTTCAAAAGAAACGCACAGTATAATTTACATAGAATACAAGATATTAAATTGCAAAAGAAACACGATATATAATTATGGAAGAACACACTATATTAATTTGGGAAGAATACATAATATTAATTTGCAAAAGAAACACACAATATAATTTGCAAAAGAAACTCACAATAAAATTTACAAAGAATACACGATATTAAATTGCAAAAGAAACGCACAATATAATTTACAAAGAATACACGATATTAAATTGCAAATGAAACGCTCAATATAATTTACAAAGAATACACGATATTAATTTGCAAAAGAAACGCACAATATAATTTGCAAAGAATACACGATATTAAATTGCAAAAGAAACGCTCAATATAATTTACAAACAATACACGATATTAATTTGCAAAAGAAACGCACAATATAATTTGCAAAGAATACACGATATTAAATTGCAAATGAAACGCTCAATATAATTTACAAAGAATACACGATATTAAATTGCAAATGAAACGATCAATATAATTTACAAAGAATACACGATATTAATTTGCAAAAGAAACGCACAATATAATTTACAAAGAATACACGATATTAAATTGCAAATGAAACGCTCAATATAATTTACAAAGAATACACGATATTAAATTGCAAATGAAACGCTCAATATAATTTACAAAGAATACACGATATTAAATTGCAAATGAAACGCACAGTATAATTTACAAAGAATACACGATATTAAATTGCAAATGAAACGCACAATATAATTTACAAAATACACGATATTAAATTGCAAATGAAACGATCAATATAATTTACAAAGAATACACGATATTAATTTGCAAAAGAAACGCACAATATAATTTACAAAGAATACACGATATTAAATTGCAAATGAAACGCTCAATATAATTTACAAAGAATACACGATATTAAATTGCAAATGAAACGCTCAATATAATTTACAAAGAATACACGATATTAAATTGCAAATGAAACGCTCAATATAATTTACAAAGAATACACGATATTAATTTGCAAAAGAAACGCACAATATAATTTGAAAAGAATACACAATAATAAATTGCAATTTTTCTTTTAAACTTTAAAATACATTATATAAGTTTGCTTTGTTAAAACTTCGAAACTCACAAAAAAATATTCTAAAGATTTTCCCGCCAGAATTTCTTTACATTCTTTTGAACTAACATTAAAACCTCAATAAAAATTCTCAAACGCAGAAATAAAAATTTGCACACATCCCCACTTCAAGCATCTCAAGTGGCAGTTGCCGCGCCTCTTTTTCATTCGAACTATATGAAGGAAAAGTATCGGAAACCGAAGGAGAAGAAGAATTATTTCATTTTTCCCACCTACAGGTGATGGAGTTGACATTTGCTATGAGAACTTCCTGAACAGAGAGAATCATTGTTTGCTTTGGGGAAAAAAGATGCCTTTATGCCCAACATCGAGATCTTTATACATGTTTGCTTTTGTTAACCTTTAATTTTGTGTTTTAATGTGTAGTAATTTTTTTCTGCTGTCCATCTTAATACAAGATTAATTTGCAATTTTTTTTAAAGGAAACAAACAATATAATTTGCAAATACACAATAAACGCTATTAATTTGCAAAAGAAACAAACATTATAATTTGCAAAGAATACGCGATATTATTTTGCAAAAAAAGCAAACATTTCAATTTCAAAAAGAAACAACAATATTGCAGATATAACAATTTAATTTTTATTTTCTTTTCAAAAGAAACATACAATATTATTAGATATTACACGAATTTAATTTTTAATTTCTTTTCAAAAGACACACACAATATAATTTGAAAAGAATGCACGATATTAATTTGCAAAAGAAACACATAATATCGTTTGAAAAGAATACGCGATATTAAGTTGCAACAGAAGCAAACAATACAATTTGCCAAGAAATCACGATATTAATTCACCAAAGAATCACACAATATAATTTGAAAAGAATACAAAATTTAATTTACAATTTTTCATTTACACTTTAATATACATCATATAAATTTGCTTTTACGAAAACTTATTGAACTGGCGAAAATTGCAACAAATTTTCTAACGATTTTCCCGCCAGAATTTCTTTACATTCCTTTGAACTAACATTAAAATTTTAATAAAAATTCTGAAACTCAAAAATTATAATTTGCACACATCCCGGATTCAAATATCTCAAGTGGCAGTTGCAATACCCTTTTTTTTTATTCGAACTATATCAATAAAAATATTGGAAACCGAAGGCGAAGAATTATTTCATTTTTCCCACCTGCAGTTGATGGAGTTGATATCTGCTATGAGAACTTCCTGAACAGAGAGAATCATTGTTTGTTTTGGGGAAAAAAGATAACATTTATGCCCAACATCGAGATCTTTATACATGTTTGCTGTCAACCTTTAATTTCTTGTTTTATGTGCAGCAATTTCTTTTCTGCTGTCCATCTTAAAAGGGTGAAAATCAATATTTTGAACATTTTTAGCCTGGGTTTCTAATTTTCTCAAAAAGGAAAAGAAATTCTTATTGATTTGAAGGTGAGTAACTTTCTCACGAAACAGTTTTTTACAGTTTGTTAAGTGGAGAAAAAGTTATTTTAAACCGATTAGGTTTTTGGTATTCAATTTTTAGAGTATTTCCATAATTAGATTTTTTTTTTTCTAATTGCTTACACTTTTTAGAATTAGAATCTTTAAGTACTTCGATGGGTATATCTATTATGACTGCATTGCATTAAATAAAAAATTTTCATAATATTTATTTTAATTATATTTTTCAGTTTATTGCTGCTATACGCATAGACAATAAATGTATCATGACTTATTTTTAATTAGCTTATTTATATTTTATTACAAAAAAATATGGGATTTAAATTATTTTATTATTATTTATTTTAATTAATATCTTGTCAACTTAAAATTGAATTCATACTAAGTATTTCAACTATAAAAATACTTTAAATTACTATTATCCCCTGATAATATGACTGCAATTATATATTTGAATCCATGATGTTATGATAGATTTGCTGCTGTTGTTTATTATCCTACTTGATAGACAGTAACAGCTAGACCAAGTTCAAGACTCGTGAGGTCTCATGGAAGGAGGGAAAGAGGGAGGGCAGATTCTGTTGTGATGGAGCACCAGTAGGTAAAAGTCTGACTTATCTCTTTGACGCTGACTTTTTACGGGGTAGGGCTGTCAGCCCTGCTCCAAACGCTCTTACAGTCATATTAGACCGGTACCTACTGTTTGAAGGGGATTACAAACCACTACAAACCTCCATGGTACCGAGCGTCAGAGCGCTAGTCATTCGGACATCAGGTCGTATAGATTTGTAAATAAGTGTTACAAATCAGTTTTATACACCAAATAATCATGTACAAACAATATAATTTGAAATTACACGATATCAAAAAAGAGACATTTGAGTATCGTGTGTCTTTTCAAAAGAGACACATGATATAATTTGCAAATAATACACAATTTTAATTTGAAAAAGAAATACACAAAATAATTTGAAAATAATGCACAAAATTAATTTGAAATTTTTCACTTAAACTTTAAAATACATCATATAAGTTTATTTTGTGGAAACTGCGAAAAATTATTCTAACGATTTTCCCGCAAGAATTTTCTTTGCATTTTTTCAACTAGCATTAAAACCTCAATAAAAATTCTGAAACTGAGAAATTATAATTTGCACACATCCCCAATTCAAATATCTCAAGTGGCAATTGCAATTCCCTTTTTTTTTATTCGAGATATATGACGGAAAAATATCGGAAACCGAAGGCGAAAAAGAATTATTTCATTTTCCCCATCTGCAGCTGATGGAGTTGACATTTGTTATGGGACTTCCTGATCACAGGAGAATCATTGTTTGCTTTGGGAAAATAGATGCCATTTATGCCCAACATCGAGATCTTTACACATGTTTGCTGTTAACCTGTAATTTCTTGTTTCATGTGCAGCAATTTCTTTTCTGCTGTCTTATCTTAATACACGATATGAATTTGCAAATTTCTTTTCAAAAGAAACACGCAATATAATTTGCAAATACACAATAAAATTTGCAATTTCTTTTCAAAAGAAACACACAATATAATTTGCAAAAGAAACACAACATTAATTTGCAATTTCTTTCCAAAAGAAACCAACAATATAGTTTTCAAACAATACACGATATCAATTTGCAATTTCTTTGAAAAAGAAACAAACAATATAATTTGTAAAGAATAAACCATAGTAATTTGCAAAAGGAGCGCACAATATTAATTGAAACGCATACATGATATTAAATTCAAAAAAATACATAATATAATTTGAAATGAATAAACGATATTAATTTCCAAAAGAAACACACGATATAATTTGAAACGAATGCATGATAATGATTTGCAAAAGAGACATGCAATATAATTTGAAAAGAATAAACAATATTAATTTGCAATTTTTCATTTAATCTTTAAAATACATCACATAAATTTGTTATGTAAAAACTGCAAAACTTGTTAAAAATTATTCTAACGATTTTCCCTCCAAAATTTCTGTACATTCTTTTGAACTAACATTAAAATTCAATAAAAATTCTGAAACTCAGAAATAATAATTTGCTCACATCCCAAATAACATATCTCAAGTGGCAGTTGCGATACCCTTTTTTTTTATACGAACTATATCAGTGAAAAATGTCGGAAATCGAAGGTGAAGGAGAAATTTCATTTTTCCCATCTGCAGCTGATGGAGTTGACATTTGCTATGAGACTTCCTGAACAGAGAGAATCATTAGAGGGTTTTTGCATACCGTACGTTAGTTACCGTAGGACGTCCGTTAGCTTTTTCTCCCTAACGCGCATGCTCATAGGAATCTGAGCATGCGCGCTAGGGAGAAAAAGCTAACTATTGTTTGCTTTGGGGAAAAGAGACGCCGTTTATGCCCGACATCGAGATCTTTATATGTGTTTGCTGTCAACTTTTAATTTCGTGTTTTATGTGCAGCAATTTCTTTTCTGCTGTCTTATCTTAAAAGGGCGAAAATCAATATTTCAACATTTTTGGCGCGTGTTTCTAATTACTTCTCAAAAAGCAAAAGAAGTTTTTATTGTTCAAAATTTGAGAAACTTTTCACGAAATAGTTTTTTATAGTTTGTTAAGTGGAGCAAAAGTTATTTTAAACCGATTAGGTTTTTGGTATTCAATTTTTAGAGTAGATTTTTCGGTATGTGTTTTTTTTTTTTTTTAATGTTTACACTTTTTGATTTAGCATTTTTAAGTACTTCGATGTGTAAGGCTATTATGACTGCACTGAATTAAATTGTAAAATTTTCAGAACATTTATTTTAATTATATTATTGCCAGTTTATTGCCAGCTGTACACACAGATAATAAATGTGTTATAATTTATTTTTCATTAGCTTTTATTTATTTTACTAGAAAAAATCTAACGTGATTTTTAGATTGTTGGACTTTATTCATTTTAAGTAACTTCTGATAAACTTAGAATTAAATTCTTACTACTTATTTTAACTATAAAAATACTGTAATATAATTATTCCATGATTACATGATTGCAATTATATTTTTATAGCCATGATGCTGTGATAGATTTGTTGTTGTTTCTTATCCGAATTTGTAGACAGCGACATCTAGACACGCCATCTTTGTAGACAACAAGCTCCTTCCCTCTCTCATTCCATAAGCCCATGTGGTCTCATGGAAGGAGGGAGGGGGAGAGCCTCTTTTTTTGTGATGGAGCAACCGTAGGTAGGAGTCTGACTTGGCCCTGTGACGATGAATTTTTACAGGGTAGGGCTGTTAGTCCTACGCCGAACGCTCTAAGTCTTATTACCTACGAGGACTTACTGTGAATTCCGAATAACTACAAACATCCATGGCACCGCCTGCCAAAGCGCTAGTCACTTGGACATCATACCCGGTAGATTCATAAATAAATGTTACAAATTAATTTTACACGCCATATAATCATGTACGCACAATATAACTTGAAATTACAAGATATTAATTTGCAATTTTTTTCAAAAGAAACATAGATTATAATATGCAAAGAATACACGGAATTAATTTGCAAAAGAAACAAACAAAATAATTTGAAAAGAATACACAAAATTAATTTGCAATTTTTCATTTCAATTTTAATATACGTTATATAAGTTTGTTTTGTGAAAACTGCGGAAAATTATTCTAACGATTTTCCCGCCAGAATTTCTGTACATTCTTTTGAACTCAACATCAATAAAATATCTGAACTCAACATCAATAAAACATCAATAGAATATCTGAAACTCAGAAATACTAATTTGCACAGATCCCAAATTCAAATATCAAAAGTGGCAGTTGCCATAACCCTTTTTTTATTCGAAATATATCGAGGAAAAATATAGAAAACCGAAAGCGAAGAAGAATTATTTCATTCTTCCCATCTGTAGTTGATGGAGTTGACGTTTGCTGTGGGACTTCCTCAACAGAGCGAATCATTGTTTGCTTTGGGGAGAAAATATGCCATTTATGCCCCACATCCAGATCTGTATACATGTTTGCTGTCAACCTTTAATTTCGTGTTTTATGTGCAGCAATTTCTTTTCTGCTGTCTATGTTAAAATGGCGAAAATCAATATTTTTAGCCCGGGTTTCTAATTACTTCTCAAAAAGCAAAAGAAGTTCTTATTGATCTGAAGGTGATGAACTTTTCGTGAAATAGTTTTTTATAGTTTGTTAAGTGGAGCAAAAGTTATTTTAAACCGATTATGTTTCTGGTATTAAATTTTTAGAGTAGATTTCCATAATTAGATAGTTGTATTTTTTTTTATAAATGCCCTCACATTTTGAATTAGCATTTTTAAGTACTTCGATGTGTAAGCCTATTATGATTACATTGCATTAAATTGAAAATTTTTCCAGAATATTTATTTTAATTATATTTTCCGGTTTATTGTCAGATATACACATGCATAATAAATGTATTATAATTTGTTTTTCATTAGATTAAATATATCGTGAATTACCTTTATTACAAAAATATATTGTAATTTTAAGATTGTTTGATTATTATTTATTTTAATTAATTTTTTGTAGACTTAAAATCGAATTCTTATTAAGTATTTTAATTTTAAAAATATTTAAAAATATTATTATTCAATGATAACATGATCGCAATTATATATTTATATCCATGATACTGCGATTGATTTGTTGTTGTCGTGTATTATCCCTCTTGGGGGACAGCTTCTGTTGTGATGGAGCATGATGGTAGAAGTCTGACTAAATTCCATGACGCTCAATTTTTACGGGGTAGAGTTGTCAGATCCACGCCCACGTCTCTGCAACCATATTAGTCTGGTACCTACTGTTTAAAGTGGATTCCGAACCACTACAAGCATTCGTAGTACCGTCCGGACTCGAATACGAAACCTGTGGCACTGAGCGCCGACTGGCTGTTATGCTCTTGAAGTTTGTGTTATTTATCACTTTACATTCTGTACATATTTCACATGCTTTGTACATCATATAATGTTTATTCTGTACATAGGCCATCATGCCGTATCATTAATATATGTTTCTAAAATTAGTTTAATCCCGTTATCTAAGAAAAAACATATCCTATAATCCTCAAATGAAATATGCATTCATTTAAGCCTCATGGTCGAGTGGCTAGTACTCTGGCGCTCGGTACCCCAGGTATTGGGTTCAAATCCCGGCTTTGCCATGGTGTTTGTAGTGGTTCGGAATCCATTTTAAACCGTAGGTCCCGGTCCTAATCGGATCGTAGATCTTTGCGGGGGCATTGTTACTCCGCGTCCGTGGCTTATCTTCAAGTTACACGCGCCCGCTGGCTAGTGCAAAATGAGTAACGTCGGTGCGGCACTTATGGTATAAAAGATCACGGTCTATTTTCCAGCTGCATTAGAAGAAGAGTTTTCATTATAGACAATATTTCAAAATAAATCGAAATACTGAGCTTAGAAAAAGTATATTTCAATCAATGAAAAGGTTTTTCTGACGAAAATTAAACTTTTCAATGTATCTTCCAAAAGTTTTCTTTTTAAATTTTTTTTCTCACCTCATTTTTAAACGAATTCTTTAAACTACCCACAACTTATCCGACGCTAGTGCCCACCTTTAAACCGAAATTCTAAATTCTAAAAGAAAAAATCCATCAAGTCATCAGCCAACTCGCCTTTTCCCCATTCCAAAATGGAGCTTTTTCCCCTTTGGAAAGAAAACGGGGAAAAATTGATCGGCCTGAAAAATAAAAGACTAATTAAGAAGAGGAAGTTCGGGAAGTAGACCGAAGAAAAAGAAAATTACCAAAAGAAACGAAAAGAGACAGCGGAAAAGAGAGATCTCAAACGGGAACTCTTTTCCATGCTAAAGATGACACTCAGAGCGATTGGAAAATAAAAGGGGAATGATTATTCTGTGCTGTGGGTATGGAATCGACTGCAGCACCAGTTAAGCAAGTGGTTCCTGATAAAAAAAGAAAGAAATAGAAGTGAATGAAAAATATATGGAAGGTTTAATGTTAACTGAGGTTATTAGTAAAACCCTACATTTATGTTAATGTATATCTAATGAATTAAAAAAAAAAATAGTTAAACTTAAAAATTAATTATGACGCATCTCGTTTATTTAAATATATTATAACCTACTCTAATTTATATAATATATCGGTGCCACAAGTTTTGGGTTCGAGTCCGAGAGGTGTCCTGGATGTTTGTAGTGGTTTAGAATCAATTTTAAACAGTAGGTTCTGCTCTCATCGGACTAAATGTGTCACGCAGCAAGTCAGAATTCTATCTAATGGTGCTCCATCCCAACAGAAGCTGCCTCCTTTCCCTCGATCCATGAGTAGATTAATCATGGGATGTCCACCCGCACTGCCGGACACTGAGGATGAGTCACAATACATACTTCACATACTTCGTACATTATAAAATGTTCATTCTCTACGCTGCACATCCTATACGTCGGACATCATTACCCCATCAATGATTTAAATTTTTAAAATTGGATTAATCGATTAAAGCCATTTTCAAAGAAAAACACAACATATAATCTTCACATCAAATATACTTTCATTTAACTTTCCATTATTGACAATTTTTCACAATAAATCGAAATACTGAGCATGGAAAAAATATATTTCAATAAATTAAAAGGTTTTTGTCACGAAAATAAGACTTTTCAAGTCATCTTCTATAAGTTTTCTTTTTAAATTTTTTTGTCATGCCTAATTTTTAAACGAATTCTTTAAACTGATCCAAAGGCAAGTGCCCACCTTTCAACCGAAATTCTAAATTCTATACTAAAAATCCCATCAAGTCATCAGGCCACTCGCCTTTTCCCTATTCCAAAACGGAGCTTTTTCCCTTTTGGAAAGAAAGCGGGGAAAAATTAATTGGAATGAAAAAAAAAGACTAATTAAGAAGAGGAAGTTGGGGAAGTAGAGCGAAGAAAAAGAAAATTACCGAAAGAAACGAAAAGAGACAGCGGAAAAGAGAGATCTTAATCGGGAACTCTTTTCCATGCTGGAGATAACACTCAGAGAGATTGGAAAATCAGAGGGGAGGGATCACTCTGTGTTGTGGGTATGGAATCGACTGTAGCACCATTTAAGCAAGTGGTTTCTAATAAAAAAAAAAAAAAAAAAAAAAATAGATGGGAATGAAAAAAATAAATGGAAGGTTTAATGTGAACTGAGGCAGATAGTAAAACACTACATTAATGTTAATGCATATCTAATGAAATGCTAATAATGAAATAAACAGTTAATTTTAAAAATTATTGATTACACATCTCGTTTATTTAAATTGCTCTTGTAATGCAGCTGGCAAATACATAGACAGTTGCCATTATGCCATAAGCAAGGTCTGCACCGACTTTCACTTAGCATATCCAGGGACGTGTGCAGCTTGAAGATCATCTACGAATGCGGAGTAACACTACCACCACAAATCCTTACGGTACTATTAGAGCTGGACCTACAATTTAAAGTGAATTAAAGGGATATAATACAAAACCCATGTAACAGTCGGGACTCTTGTGGTACTTGTGGTACCTAGCGCCAGAGCGCTAGCCACTCGGCCATCCGGCCTCAGGGATTTATCACCGCTCATTCTGTACACACTTCACATACTTCGTACATCATATAATGTTCATTCTGTACACTGCCCATTCTGTACATACGGGTGCACCGTATACTTCATGGTTCATATACTTTGCACATCATATAATTTACATTATGTACATACTTTATATACTTCGTACATTACATAATGTTCTTTCTGTACATCAGCCATCAGGTCCCATCATTAATTTACGTTTCTAAAATCACATTTTTAAAGAAAAAAACCTCACATAATCATCACATCAAGTATACATTCATATCCATCCCCCAAAAAAATATAATCTTCACACCATATACACATTCATTTAATTTTTAATTATTGACAATTTTTCAAAAAAATAGAAATTCTGAGCTTGGAAAAAACATATTCAACAAATTAAAAGGTTTTTGTCACGAAAATTAAAATTTTCAACGCATCTTCCACAATTTATTTCTAGCCTCATTTTTAAACGAATTCTTTAAACTCCCCATGGCCCGCCTTTAAACAGAAAGTCTAAATTCTTAAATAAAAAACCCATCAATTCATGAGAGCACTCGTCTTTTCCCTATTCCAAAATGAAGCTTTTTCCCTTTTAGAAAGAAAGCGGGGGGGGGGAATTTATCGGCCTGAAAAATAAAAGACTAATTAAGAAGAGGAAGTTGGGGAAGTAGAGCGAAGAAAAAGAAAGTTATCAAAAGAAACGAAAAGAGACAGCGGAAAAGAGAGTTCTTAATCGGGAACTCTTTTCCATGCTAAAGATAACACTCGGAGAGATTAGAAAATCAAAGGGGAATGATTACTCTTTGCTGTGGATTTGGAATAGACTGTAGCCCCATTTAAGAAAGTAGTTTCTCATAAAAAAAGAAATAAATAGAAGTAAATGAAAAAAAAGAAATATGAGTGAATATATGGAAGGTTTAACGCTATCCGAGGCAAGTAGTAAAACACTACATTAATGTTAATGCATATTTAGTGAATTAATAAAAATGAAATAAATAGTTAATCTTAAAGATTATTTCTTTATTACATATATCGTTTATTTAAAATTTTTCTAATCCAGCAAGCAAATACATAAGCAGTTGTCTTTATGCCATAAGCAAGGACTTCACCGACGTTACTCATTTAGCATCCAGGTGGCACGCTCAGCTTGAAGATATGCTACGGATGCGGAATAACACTACCACCACAACACTCTACGATCCTATTGGACCCAAGACCTACGGTTTAAAGTGACTTCCGAATCACTACAAACCCAAATGGTACCACCAGAACTCGATACAGGAACATGTGGTACCACGCGTCAGAGCACTAGCCACTCGGCCATCAGGTCCCAGGGATTTATCACTGCAAATTCTGGACATACTTCGTACATCACATAATAATCATTCAGTACACAGCACATTCTATACTAGTACATACTTCATACATCACATAATGTTCACTATGTACACTTCACAATCTGACTTCGTACATCACATAATGTTTATTCTGTATACTGCACATTCTGTATATCGGCCATCATGCCCCCATCATTAATTTACGTTTCTAAAATGGGATTAATCCCATTCTCAAAGAAAAAACACAACATATAATATTCACATCAAATATACATTCATTTAACTTTTCATTATTGGAAATATTTCACAATAAATCGGAATACTGAGCTTAGAAAAAAATATATTTCAATAAGTTAAAATGTTTTTGTCACTAAAATGAAACTTTTCAATGCATCTTCCACAAGTTTTCTTTTTACATTTTTTTTCTCGCATCATTCTTAAACGAATTCTTTAAACAACCCACGACGTATCCAAGGCGAGTGTCTACCCTTAAACCGAAATTCTAAATTCTAAAATAAAAATCCCATCAAGTCATCAGACTATTCGCCTTTTCCCTATTCCAAAACGGAGCTTTTTCCCTGTTGGAAAGAAAAATTTATCGGCCTGAAAAATAAAAGACTAATTAAGAAGAGGATGTTGGGGAAGTAGAGCGAAGAAGAAAGTTATCAAAAGAAAGGGAAAGAGACAGCGGAAAAAAGAGTTCTTAATCGGGAACTCTCTTCCATGCTAAAGATAACACTCAGAGAGATTGGAAAATCAAAGGGGAATCATTATTCTGTGCTTTGTATGTGAATCGACTGTAGCACCGCTTAAGCAAGTGGTTTCTAATAAAAAAAAAAAAGAAATAGAAGTGAATGAAAAAATGTATGGAAGGTTTTATGTGAACTGTGCCAGATAGTAAAACACTACATTAATGTTAATGCATATCTAATGACTTTAGAAAAATGAAATAAATAGTTAATCTTAAAAATTATTTATTACACACTTCGTTTATTTAATTTTTTTTTTCTAATGCAGCTGTCAAATACATAGATCATTGTCTAATTGTCATGTTGATAATGTCTTTATGCCATAAGCAAGGGCTGCACCGACGTTACTCAATAGCACTATCCAGGGGGCGCTTGCATCTTGAAGATAAGCTACGGACGCGGAGTAGCACTACCACCACAACTCTACACGGTCCTATTTGATCCGGATCTACGACTCAAAGTGAATTCCGAACTAATACAAACACCCATAGCTCCGCCGGGACTTTAACTCTTGTAGTACCGAGCGCCAGAGTGCCAGCCGCACGGGCATCAGGCCCCAGGGATTTATCACTGCACACTCTGTGCATACTTCACATACGTCGTACACGAAATGTTCATTCAGTACATTGCATATTCTATAGATACTTTAAATACTTAGTACATCACCTAATGTTTATTGTGTATACTGCATATTCTGCAATTTACGTTTTTAAAATTGGCTTAATCCCATTCTCAAAGAAAAAGGAATGCAACACATAATCTTCACATCAAATTTACATTCATTTAACTTTTCATTATGGACAATTTTTCACAATAAATCGAAATACTGAATTTGGAAAAAAATATATTTCAATAAATTAAAAGGTTTTAGTCACGGAAATTAAACTTTTCAATGCATCTTTCACAAATTTATTTCTAGTAAGTAGTAAGTAGTATAACACTACAGTAATCTTAAAGCATATCTAATGAATTAATAAAAATTAAATAAATACTTAATTTTAAAAATTATTTAATATATACCTCGTTTATTTAAAAATATTGCAAGCTACTCTAATATATCTTCTGGCGCTTGGTGGCATAGATTTGCGGGTTGGAGTCCCGACGATGCCATTGATGTTTGTAGTGGTCCGGAATCCACTTTAAACTCTAGGTCTTTGTCTCATATGGCTGGAAGAGCGTCGCAGAGTCGGTCAGACTTCTATATACGGGTACTCCCTTACAACAGAAGCTGGCCCTTTTCCCTCGATCCATGAACAGACTACTCATTTGATCTCTGTCTTGCACTGCAGGACATTGAGGATGAGTCATAACACACAATATATACTTCACATACTTCGTACATTACATCATGTCCATTCTGCACGCTGCATATCCTATACATCGCTCATCAATAGCTCATCATTGATTTAAAAATTTAAAATTGGATAATTCGATTAATCCCATTCTCAGAGGAAAATCAACAACATAACAATAATCTTC
The DNA here is from genome assembly GCA_021605075.1 of Caerostris darwini. Classification (NCBI taxonomy): domain Eukaryota; kingdom Metazoa; phylum Arthropoda; class Arachnida; order Araneae; family Araneidae; genus Caerostris; species Caerostris darwini. The sequence goes on along the minus strand of BPLQ01009086.1, from coordinate 25,344 downwards.
ACATCAAATACACATTAATTTAACTTTTCATTATTGACAATTCTTCACAATAAATCGAAATACTGAGCTTGTAAAAAAATATATTTCAATTAATTAAAAGGTTGAAGGTCACTAAATTTAAACTTTTCAACACATATTCCACAAGTTTTCTTTTTAAATTTCTTTCTAGCCTCATTTTTAAACGAATTCTTTAAACTCCCCACGACTTATCCAAAGGCAAGTGCCCACTTTTAAACCGAAATTCTAAAATAAAAACCCATCAAGTGATCAGACCACTCGCCATTTCCCTATTCCAAAACGGAGCTTTTTCCCTGTTGGAAAGAAAGCGGGGAAAAATTTACCGGCATGAGAAATAAAAGACCAATTAAGAAGAGGAAGTTGGGGAAATAGAGCGAAGAAAAAGAAAGTTACCAAAAGAAACGAAAAGAGACAGCGGAAAAGAGAGATCTGAATCGGGAACTCTTTTCCATGCTAAAGATAATACTCAGAGAGATTGAGAAATCAAAGGGGAATCATTATTCTATGCTCTGGGTATGGAATAGACTGTAGCATCATTTAAGCAAGTGGTTTCTAATAAAAATGAAATAAATTGAAAAAAGAAATTGTTTTGGATATATGAAAGATTTAATGTTAACTGAGGCAGCTAGTAAAAGTTTACATTGCTGTTAAAACACATGTAATGAATTAATAATAAATAAATAAACAGTTAATCTTATCAGCTAAAATTATTTATCGTAACTCGTTTACTTAATTTTTTTTTCTAATACAGCTGGCAAATACATAGACAGTTGTCCTTATGTATAAGGAAGATTTGCACCGACGTTACTATCCATTGGGATCCATTGGGTGCGTGTAGCTTAAAGATAAGCAACAGCCGCGCAGTAACACTACCACCACAACGATCTATGGTCCTATTAAACCGGGACCTACGTTTTAAAATGGACTTCGAACCCCTACAATCATCCAGGACACCGCCGGGACTCGAAACCGAGACCTGTAGCACTGAGCGCTAGCCTCTGGGCCATCAGGCCCCAGGGGTTTATCACTGCACATTCTGTATATACTTCACATACTCCTTACATCACATAATTTTCATTATGTACACTGTACATTCTATACCAGTACATGCTTCGTAAATCGCATAATGTTTATCCTATATATTGCACATTCTGTAAATCGGCAATTAGGTTGCATCATTAATTTACGTTTCTAAAATTTGATGAATCTTATTCTCAAAGAAAATAAAACGCAACATATAATCTTCTCATCAAATATACATTCATTTAAGCTTCCATTATTGACAATATTTCACAATAAATCTAAATACTGAGCAAGAAAAAATTATATTTCAACAAATTAAAAGGTTTTTGTCACGAAACTTAAAACTTTCAATGCATCTTCCACAAATTCTTTTTAAATTTTTTCTTGCCTCATTTTTAAGCGAATTCTTTAAATTCCCCACGACTTACCCAAAGCGAGTGCTCACCTTTAAACCGAAATTCTAATTTCTAAAATAAAAATCCCATCAAGTCATCAGAGCACTTGCCTTTTCCTTATTCCAAAACGGTGCTTTTCTTCTTTTGGAATGAAAGCGGGGAAAAATTTTACCAGCATGAAAAGTAAAAGTCTAATCAAGAAGAGCAAGTAGAGCGAAGAAAAAGAAAGTTATCAAAAGAAAGGGAAAGAGACAGCGGAAAAGAGAGATCTGAATCGAGAACTCCTTCCCATGCTAAAGATAACACTCAGAGAGATTGGAAAATCAAAGGGGAATGATTATTCTGTGTTGTGTGTATGGAATCAACTGTAGCACCATTTAAGCAAGTGGTTTCTAATAAATAAAGAAAGAATTAGAAGTGAATGAAAAAATATATGGAAGGTTTTATGTGAATTGAGACGATTAGTGAACCGCTACTTTAATGTTTAATGCATATCTAATTAATTAATAATAATTAAATAAGCATTTAATCTTAAAAATTATTTATTAGACATCGTGTTCATTCAAATTTTTTTTCTAATGCAGCTCAAAAAGTCATAGACATTTATCTTTATGCCACATGCAAGGGCTGCAGCGACGTTTCTCACATAGCATATCCAGGGGGCGCGTTCAGCTTCAAAATAAGATACGGACGCGGAGTAACACTACCACAACAACGCTGTACTGTCCTATTAGACCGGGACCTACGGCTTGAAATGGGTTTCGAACTACTACAAAAACCCATGTCACCTCCGAGATTCGAACCCAAAACTTGTGTTACGGAGCGCCAGAGCACTAGCCACTCGGCCATCAGGTCCCAGCGATTTATCACTGCACATTCTGTACATACTTCGTACATCACATAATGTTCATTCTGTATACTGCACATTCTATACATACTTCGTACATCATGTTCATTCTTCACATCAGCCAACAGGTCCCATCATTCCTTTATGTTTACAAAATCCCATTCTCAACGAAAAAAAAACCACATATAATCCTCACATCAAATATACATTCGTTTAACTCTTCATTATTGACAATATTTCACAATAAATTGGAATACTGAGCTTGGTAAGAAATATATTTCAATAAATTAAAAGGTTTTTGTACCGAAAATTAAACTTTTCAATGCATCTTCCACAAGTTTCATTTTAAATTTTTTTCTTGCCTCATTTTTAAACGAATTCTTTAAACAACCCCAATGCAAGTGCCCACCTTTAAACCGAAATTCTAAATTCTAAAATAAAAACCCCATCAAGTCATCAGCCCACTCGCCTTTTCCCTATTCCAAAATGGGGCTTTTTCCCTTTTGGAAAGAAAGCGGGGAAAAATTTATCGGCATGCAAAAGAAAAGAGTAATTAAGAAGAGGAAGTTGGGGAAGTAGAGCGAAGAAGAAAGTTATCAAAAGAAAGGGAAAGAGACAGCGGAAAAGAGAGTTCTTAATCGGGAACTCTCTTCCATTCTAAAGATAACACTCAGAGAGATTGGAAAATCAAAGGGGAATGATTTCTCTGTGCTTTGGGTGTGGAATGGACTGTAGCACCATTTAAGCGAGTGGTTCTAATAAAAAAAAGAGGTAAATAGAAGTGAATGAAATGCTAACTGAGGCTATTACTAAAAACCTATATTAATATTAATGCATATATAATGACGTTATAAGAATGAAATAAATAGTTGATCTTAAAAATTATTTATTATACATCACATTTATTTAATTTTTTTTTAATGCAGCTGTCAAATACATAGACAGTCGTCTTTATTGCCATAAGCAAGGGCTGTACCGATGTTACTCACTTAGCACTATCCAGGAGCGCTTGCAGCTTGAAGATAAGCTACGGACGCGGAGTAACACTATCACCCCAACACTCTATGGTCCTATAAAACCGAGTAATTTTAAAAATTATTTGTTATATAAATTTTAAAATTCTGTCTGTTTTAAAATATTGTAAGCTACTCTAATATATATTTTGGAGCTCGGTTTCGGGTTAGAGTGGTAAGGCACAGATGTTTGTAGTGGTTCAGAATCTACTGTACACCGTAGTGCCCGGTGTAATATGACTAGTGGGAGTAGACCTGAGAATCTAACTTTTAAAATGAAAACATCTCCTATCTCTAAATCTGCCAGTTGGCAGACAGCCTTGGCCCACCATGGAGCTGTTGTACCAATGAAGAAGTTAATAATGTATACAATTTGTGACTATGCGATTTCATAGTATCTACACAAAGGAATCTCTGTTTGGGGATCTGCCAGTAGGCAGACGGTCTTGGAACACCATGGGACTGTTGATGCAATGAAGAAGAAAATACCAATACATAAATCTTGTAACTGTAAGATATCATAATATGTGCACAAATGAATCACCCGTCTTGAATAATGCCAGTAGGCAGACGGCCTTGGAACACCATAGGGCTGTTCCGGCAATGAAAAAGAAAATACCAATACATAAAACTTGTAACTATAAGATCTCATAATATGTGCACAAATGAATCCCCCCTCTTGAAATATGTCAGTAGGCAGACGGCCTTGGAACACAGTAGGGTTGTTAAGGCAATGAAGAAAATACCGAAATATAAAATTTGTAAACATAAGATTTCACAGTATGTGCACAAATGAATCTTCTGTTTCGGAATCTACGAGTAGGCAGACGGCCTTGACCCACCATGGGGCTGCTGCACCAAAGAAGAAGATCTAATATATATGATGATTATTAGCAACAAGGCAGCTAAATGATGGGATATATTTATGGTGAAAAAAATTTAAAAAGGTTAGCAATTCAACTTCTCATAATGCAGAATACAAACGAATATATAGTTGCTACTTGTTGAAATAATTTTGTGAAGTAAACTGAAATAACGTTCTTTGAAAACAAAGAAATTTCAGGAGTAAAAAAAAAGAAGTCTTACATGGAAGAAGTCTTTAATTTTATATTTTTCAATAATTTTGAATAATTCGTAAATTATTTTCTTTTTAATCAGAGTAAATAATCTTTAATATTCACGTAATTCATTTCATAGTGAAAATTGTTTATTAAAAACCACGTTTATACGTCAAATCTTTCAAAGAGATTTTTTTTAAATATTAAGGATGTCATCAATGAACTGTTATGTTACTTTTGCCATCATGTGAAAATTCAGAAAATATCCTTTTTGCATTTAATACATTGCTAATTATTAAATTTATATATCTATAGGAGAAAATATAGCAGTTACTCGTATTTCAGAGACATAGTACAAAGGTAAGGTGATTATAATTTTAGGCGGTGTGAATGTACAGAGAGATAAGTCCCACAAACGTCAAGAGCATAATAGCCAGTTGGGGGCCAGATTAGAATGGATTATGGATGTCAGTTGCAGATTCTTCGCCAAAGTGACTCGCTACTGTAACTGGGGAGATCTCAGCCAGCTTGCATCTTACTAAACGCCAGGAGCATTGAAATGGGTTGAGATCTAATCACTCTTCAAGTAAAGCAGGCTGTTTATCAAGGGTACTAGTCCTGGAGTCTTGCATTGTCCTGCAAGAGAATGCCCTGAAGGTGTTTGTTTGCATATTATGCAATAAATTTATCTTTTGAATGTGTTTAATTCTGTTAAAATTTAAAAATTGAATTTAAATATTTATGTCTTGAGTTGATTTGAATTCCTATGTAGCCACAAATTATACTTTATAATGTTCTAAAACTGAAGAACCTTCTACCAACCGAATTTTACCATTTCTTAAAACAGAAGAAACCAATATAAATTAAAAATATCTGAATTAAATTTTTTTTCGGTTACTAATCAAATGAGTTACATAGTATATAATAAATAATAAAATGTGCTGTTTAGATGCAGTAAAATGCATTAATGCTATGTTTTTATTGAATGGGGTAAATACTAATTAATGGTTTGAAAGGAAAGAATGAAAAATTGTTTCTGTATTTATTATTTATTATTTATAACGTATTATGTAATGTAATCTGATAGCCCAGTTCTGTGATGAATCTTTTACAATAAGTAAAATACTTCCACGTAAACATACCGTTATAGGAAATATTGAAGCAACTTCAGATATATTCTTATTCAGAGTACAACATATATGTTCAAGATAGAATAAAGATTGATAACGAAGGGTTCTCCATATCCAAACTCTGGATTCTGGACCAGTATTATGGCCGATAGAATGTAGAAATTTCTTTCGTATTTATTACTTATAACGTATTATGTGACGTAATCTGACAGTCCAATTCTGTGGTGAATCTTTTACAATAATTAAAATACATTCACGTAAAAATACCATCGTAGAAAATGTTGAAGCTATTTTAGAGATATTCTTATCCAGAGTATAAGACATATGTTCAAGACACAATGCAGATTGGTAACTGGTTCTCCATATTCAAATTCTAGATTCTGGAAATGCATTATGACCCATAGAGAGTAAAAATTTCTTTCGTATTTATTACTTATAACATATTATGCAACGTAGTCTGTTAGGCCAATTCTGTAATGAATCATTTACAATAAGTAAAATACATTCACGTAAAAATGCCATTGAAGCTATGTGAGAGCTAGTTTTAGAGTATGATGTAGATATATGTTAAAGACAGAACAGAGATTGATAATGAATGGTACTCCATATACAAACTCTAGATTCTGTCCCTGCATTATGACTTATAGAATGTGAAAGTTTATTTCGTATTTATTACTTTCAGCACATTATGTAATGTAATCTGATAATTCAATTCTGTGATGAATCTCTTACAATTGAAGAATTTTGAATTGAATTGCAATTGAAGAATACAATTTAAGAATTGTTGAACGTATACGTAAGAATTGTTGAAGTAACATCAGATATAATCTTATTCAGATTACAAGATATATGTTCAAGATATAATAGAGATTGATAACGAATGACTTTCCATATACAAACGCTAGATTCTGCACCTGTATTATGACCCATAAATCCCCGTTCATAGATGGGATAGGTCTGAAAAGGCAATATTATGTCGTTCATAGTTCCATATGTGCCAATCAACGCTTGTAGACACAGAACCCATGTGTTTACACTCAGAATAGAGAAAATAGTGCCAAACTCTTGACTCTGCAAATTATGTACCGTTGTAGGTGCATATAGTTGAGGATATGCTAACAATTCTAATTGTTCTGCTATAAGCACGTGCTGAGACTATTTTGCACGTGCTTTTTTTCATAATTATTTAATTTTGATCAATGTAATCAATAATTTCGCTTAATATATTATATTATGGTATGGTATAATTTATCCAAAATGAAAATTGTCTTGAATTAAATCCCACAATTTTATACTAGCTTACTAAGATACGTAAATCTAATAAACAATGAAAAATGTCCTTAATGTAAATTCCATAGAGAGCGATGCTCTCCATTAGAAAGCGTTAACAGAAACATTTTTTTTTCTTTCTAATGCAGCTGGCAAACACAGACAGCTTGGTATTGGATGCCTTAAGGCAAGTACTGCACAGACGTACTCACTTTGCATGACCCAGGGGGCGCGAGTAACTTGATGATAAGCCATGGACGCTGAGTAACAATGCCCCCGCAACGCTCTACGGTCTTATTAGACCGGGACCTACTTTTTAAAGAGGATTCCGAACCACTACAAACAACCATGGCACCGCCGGGACTCGAACCCGAAACCTGTGGTACCGAGCGCCAGCCACTCGGCCATTCAGGCCCACGTGTTCATAGAAACAAGAGTCTCTTATATTTCTGAAGGTCTGAAGAACATCTGAAGTTCTCTTTGAATACCTTAAATTTGTTAATAAAGATTATGTTTCATTAATAAAATTGAATTATTTTTTAATGAACCCCGAACTATGTTACAAGTCCCGATAATTTTAAAAATAAGTTATTGCCATTTTTATATTGTTATGCATTTACTAACACCAGACACGTCAATATGTTAACGCTGTAAATTTTTATTATTGATTGCTTAAAGAAATATTCATCACAAAATTAAATCAATAGATTAAAACATTATTTATGTTTAATAGTAAAAAGCTTTTGTTTATTTATTATTTTAATGAATAGCTTTTGTTGTACTTATAAGTTTTTAGATCGAAAACATTCTTAATTCCTCAAAGTTCATTTTAAAAAATAATATTCGGAACAATATAATACTATATAAAACAATATTTATGTGACATTATTAGTTTTATAAAGAAAAGTTTGTAAAACTAAAAGTTTCTTTCAAAAACAAGAAAATTCCACACTTGAAGTATTATTTGAAATAAAACATCTTAATTTTATTTTTTGATAACAATACTTCATCAACAAAAAGTTCAAGGTTTTTTTTTCAGTAAACAGTAAGTAAGAAACTTAACGTTCAAAGTTTTATAACCACCAGAATTAAAAAAATAATAATAATAATAATATCAATAATAAAAGAACTCAAATTTTTTTTTTTTCTGTCTAGAATCTAAGTTTAACGAATTAGAAACTTCAAATACTTCAAATACTTTAAGAACTTTTTACGTTTTTTCCTTTGGATACCAACATTATTTTTTCTTCCAAACTTAACATTTTAACAAACATAAGGCGATAAGAGTTAGATAGTTAGACATGAAGTTTAAAATAAGTAAATATTAGAAGCTCCCGATGTTACTTTTAAACACCAATGTTTTTAGTTTTTGGTTTGAGTTTGTGACTTTATAAAAACACCATTCCCTTAACTTAAGCATTCTGTATTATCAATTTTTCATAAATTTTACTTCGAGTAAACATGGAAGAAAATTTTATGATTTGAAGAAAAATATGATTTTACCTTGCAAAATATTTCCTTATAGTATTTAGAAAAATTAAGCAAATTATTTCATTTTTTTGTTTGATGCATATATGTATAGTATAATCATAATTTTTATACATAAAATAGATGTTTTTAAATATGCATTTCATATTTGTTATTATGTAATCATTTAATTCATTTAAAAATATAAATTCAATTTTAATTAATTTTAATTTTTTCATATTGAAAGATTATGCTGATAGTTTTAAATAGCAATTAAATCATCAATTTTTTTATATTGAAATTTGCTAAATGATTAAACCCATGTTTTAAATAGCCTGACTCGTAAACCATCAATTAATGGAGCGTTTTTCACCTTTATAAATGATAAAAACCCGGTCGAAACCGGTTTAAATCCTCCGCCTGGAGTTGCCCAACTTTCAACTCGGCGGTTTTCACTGGCGTAACTATTTCTGACGTTTCGCTGTGAAGGGGTCGCTTGCCTCTTGCATCTTCACGTCGACCAATCACTAGCCTCACCGCGTTCGCCAGAACCGGCTTGAAATGCGTTCCCAACGAAGGCGTGAGGCGTTGACCAATCACTAGCCTCACCGCGTTCGCCAGAACCGGTTTGAAATGCACCGCTGCGAGTTGACCCACTTTCAACTCGAAGCGGAACTTCACTAGGCGTAATGCTATTTCTGACGTTTCGCTGTGAACGGGTCGAAAAAATTTTCTTACCTGCCGCATGTCGCGTCACCGCCTCTCGCCTCGGTGGGAATGAGCCTTTTGGGTTGAGGTTCAATCCACTGCGGCTTTGTTGTAGGCAATGTTCAAAAACATCAGGGCTGAGGTTCAATCTACTAGCGGCTTTGTTATGCACATTGTTCTAAGACAAGGAGTCATGATGGCGTTTGGAATGTTCAATACCTTGCCTCGTGAGTCGGACTACCTAGTGAATATATTCCGGGTTTTCTCTCATACAATACGCAAGTGCGTGGTAGTTTCTACAAGTTCTCCCGTAAAATGCTGCTCTCCTACTTCAGCGACTCGGAGCCAAGTCAGACTTCTACCTATGGGCGCTCCACCCCAACAGAAAATGTCCGCTCTCTTTACATCAGAACTGGTTCTAGGACTTGGTCTCGATGTTGCTGTTGACCCAGTGGGATAAGAAACAACAATTTCATTTAAAAATACAGATTCAATTTTTAATAATATTTTTTTTTTATTTTGGAAAACCATACTGATAATTTTAATTAACAATTAAAACATCAATCAAAGAGTTTATTTTAACATTTATAAATGATTAAACATAAAAACAATTTAATGAACCGAAATTTTTTAATGAAAGAAATGTTCTAACAGTGTTCAAGAAACCATAATTTCTTCATCGTTATCTTTTTTCTCGTTTATTTTATTACATTAATAAATTAAATAACGCTTTTAATTCCCAATGATACATATATAATTAATATTTCTATGAGCACTAATTTATTTGTAGTACAAATTAAAAATATATAAAAATGAGTTGATATGTTTTCTTTTTATTAAGGACAGGTAATAATTTATTTAATATATATATGCTATATTTGTTCAGAAATTTAAGCTATATACTTTCGGATAGATTAATAACTGAGTAAAAAAGTTATATTTTTCTTATAAAATTGTTTTATTTATTTACATTGCTTTATGCAGTTTTTTAATGTGTGAAAGCTGAACTCGCATTCTTTTAGAAAATTTTCTCTGTATGAAAAAAATTAATAAAATGATGGAAAAACACACTGTTTATGAATTTATACGCCATGCATTCAGGTATATAATATGACAGCAATCCATTGCTCCAGATGCATGGCATGCCTTTCAATATTGCGCTTCAAGTCCGGCATGCGATTGATGGAGTAGGGTTTGAACGTCGTTTAATACTCTGGAAATTCAACAGCTCCTCCAACTATGCATGTATTAATAATTCGGTACATCACGTCATTTGTCATGTTAGAGAGCCGGACATTTTCTAATGCAAGTTAAGTTCAATTTGATACACTCGTTCAAGAGGAATAAATCAATAAAAATAAAACATTATCCCAAATTATTGACCTAGAATAAGTGTATTTAAAATCTTTACTTTCTGGAAAAAATGAATAGGAAAAAAAAAGCATTGTATATTTTTCATAATTGTAAATCATTTTGAAAACATTCCCTTCACAGCACTCTACATTTCTCATAATTATAAAACATTTTGAAAACATTCCCTTCACAGCACTACACTAACTTCGACTGCTGAATTTTTGACTGCATGTACATTAAAAAAAACGTAAATTACTTCAATATTTTTATATTTACTTTTATTACTTTAATTGTATCAGGACGCATATCCTTGTGCATTTTACAAAAAAAAAACCCGCATAATTATCAGAATATGCATTAACTATGTTAGAATTATCTATTATGCCAACGGCCATACCGTGCTGAATGTACTGGTTCTCGTTAGATCACCGAAGTCAAGCATCATTGGGCGCGGTCAGTACTTGGGTGGGTGACCACCTGGGAACACCGCGTGCCGTTGGCAATCGCAAATTTGGAACCTGAATGGCCGAGTGTCTAGCGCTCTGGCGCTCTGTGCCACAGGTTTCGGGTTCGAATCCCGGCGGTGCCATGGATGTTTGTAGTGGTTCGGAATCCACTTTAAGCCGTAGGTCCCGGTCTCCTATGATTGTAAGAGCGTCACGGAGCCAAAGTCAGACTTCTACCTACGGGTGCTCCATCACAACAGAAGCTGCTTCCTTCCCCTTCAATCATGAGTACGTATGGGCTCATGGGCTTGGCCAGCCAAGTGGGATAAGAAACAACAACAAACAGAATTATCTATACGATAAGGGAATACTTGTTTAAAAATAATTTCGAGTATTTTTTACATCAATTTTTCTATTTGTTTAATAAAATTTTGTTAACAAAGTTGCAAATTGTACAAAGAGCTCCTTGATATGAAAAATCCTTGAATGAAAAAATGTTATAAAAATATAACACTTAAATTGCATCCACTTATTATTAGTTTTCTTCATTGGCGCTACTACCCCATGGTGGGTCAAGGCTGTTTACCTACTGCCAGATTTCGAGACAGGAGATATTTCCTTTTTTAACGGGGTAGGATCGTCAGCACCTGCATGGTGAAAAAGTTGAATTGCAGTCTTTTTAAACAATAATTTTTTCGCCATAAATATATCCCCTCTTTTAGCCGCCGTGTTGCTAGTAATCATCAGATATAACACGATTTTTTTCTTCTTCATTAGCATAACAGCCCCAAAGTTGTTCAAGGTCATCTGCCTTTTTCAAGACAGGAGATGTTTTCTTTTTACATTATAGGATGTAAGCCCTATGACGAACACTCTACAGTCCTGTTAGATAGGGACGTTTTAAGGTGGATTTCAAACCACTGCAAACATCCATCGCACAGCCGGGACTCGAACCTTATGGCACCAAGCGCCTAACAGTAGTCACTCGGTCATCAGGTCTCAATTAGTTTTAGATAGATAAAATGTTATATTGAATTAAATATATAATTATATTAAAATAAACGTTTTATATAGATTTTTATTAAAGTGAATTAGATTATAATTAAATTCAGTATTCCTTGATTTAATCAACTTCAATTGATCACACATGATGATATATCGCATGTAATCTAATTAATTATTTTTGTTTAATTTTATATCATATCAAATAAATTTAAAATAAAATTAATTGGATTATCAATTGAAATTTTGAGCATCTTTCTCACAAACAGTCTAACCAAGAATTAATCTGTGCTTAATATCACAAATGATCCATTATTAAGAATAATTCTTTTTAAAATTTAATGCGTTTATATATAAGATTTTGGAATTTCAACTATGAGAATATTTAGATGGTAGAATCCGTGCATGATCGAATAGGGAGACGCAAACATGGTATGGCGATAATATAGTACCACACTGAACTTGGACGGGAAAATTTTAATTAGGGAGATTGACAGAGGTTGATTAAAAGAGAAACTGGCACTCACAAAATACGAAAGCGCTCACGCTTCAACATATATATTGGGTATACTGTCAGAAATTGAACATTGTGAATAGCTGGAGTAGGGACTCTCATTTTGTTGGAAATCCTGTTTGTTGTTGTTTCTTATCCCACTTGGCTGGCCAAGCCCACACATACTCATGATTGAAGGGGAAGGAAGCAGCTTCTGTTGTGATGGAGCACCCGTAGGTAGAAGTTTGACTTTGGCTCCGTGACGCTCTTACAGTCATAGGAGACCGGGACCTACGGCTTAAAGTGGATTCCAAAACACTACAAACATCCATGGCACTGCTGGGATTCGAACCCGAAACCTGTGGTACCGAGAGCTAGACACTCGGCCATTCAGGTCCCAAATTTGTGAATGCCACGCGGTGTTCCCAGGTGGTCACCCACCAAATACTGACCGCTCCCAATGATGCTTGACTTCGGTGATCTAAAGAGAACCGGTATATTCAGCATGGTACGGCCGTTGTCTTAATCCTGATAGAGTTAAATGGATCTTGTAACAATTTCCATACAAAAATTGGTTTGTCGCTCTACAGTCATTTTGTGCACATGAGGGCTAAACACACAGTGGATTCAGTTCCGTAAGTGGATTCAAACCACTAGCAAACATCTATGCCACCGCCAGGATTTGAATCTTAAATCTGTGATACCAAAAGCCAGTGCGTTAGCCAACTTACCATTAGACCGTGTCCATACGAAAGGTGTAAAGGTGAGAAATACCAGCTCATCTAAGTACTATTGCATTCTTTAATATTGAAATGTTGTTGTTGTTACCTATGGTTTTATTAGAACTCAGTCCTTATAAATTTGGCCACTTATCGTAGAAACATAAAGAAGATATAAACAAATCAAAATTACAAAAAGACCAGACATTCTCAACAAAAACGGCCAAAAAGGCTAAAAAACAGTTTAAAACATGTTAAATGTTCTAAGGATAAAAATTTTAAAAGCTAGAAGCACCATAATAAAAATCCGTAATCAGGACATATTTTCTTTGACCCTCCAGTAAAGAGTACACAAATTACCATTATGTTGTAAGTTAGAGTCCAGTGCAGAGCTAGTGGTGGCATGGATGTTTGTTAGAAGTTCGGAATCCATGCTTAACTGTTGTTCCCGTTCTAATTAGCCTAATGTGGGCAAAAAATGACAGTAAAGCGACAAACCAAACCAGTTCCGATCTAACAAGCAGATGGGCCTTATTCCTTTTCTAAGTCTTATATATAAATATACCAGAGTTCTCAATCCCTATTTTGGTCAAAGGTTCGGCCAAGCAGTCGTGTTCAGTTCTTAATCTAAATTTGGCAATAGTGGGAATGTATTATTAGACAAAAAAAAAAAAGATTAATATTCCATTGTGATGAAACCTTATAATTTACAGGTTGTTCTTCTTGTAGCAAATTCCGGATATAGTTTATTGTCTAAGATTTGTTCAGAGCAATTCAGGATTTTCCTCTAATGAATAACCTAAAAACGAAAACCTTATATTCATACTCTTGCTTATAAACGTCTTTTACAAAAAAAAAAAATCCTAATTCTTTAATGAGGAAACTTTCTTTCTTTCTATTGAATAGAATATAATCTAACAGGTGGGCTGAAAAGTTCATGGGCTGACACATAGATGGCGCTACTAGTATTAAAACCATATGATTTTTAGTTAGCCCTAACCTTCAAAAGACACGTTTATAAGTTTGACAGCTGTTGCACTATTAGCAAACCACTTGTCTACGGTTGATTTTCCTGGTGCAAAATCCTAATAATGTTTATCAAGCCAAACCTTGGCTTCAATAGTATTTTTTTTCTCCAAAAAGCAATGCCTTATTAACACACGAAATTCCTTTTTATCCATTTTTTCAAACTAACAAAAGTTGCTTCACTAAAAATGCTACAACTCACACACTAATAGTACAACAGCTGTCAAATTTATACAAGTGTCTTTTAAAGGTTAGGGCTAACTAAAAATCATATGGATTTAATACTAGTAGCACCATCTATGTGTCAACCTAGGAACTTTTCAGCCCACCTCTTAATACTTGCTGAAATCTTGTATCAAATGTCTGGCAGAACATCTCGTAGCAGATCAACTAACATTTGTAGAAAAATAAACTTTCCTCTCAAGAGGCAGTCTGGTAAATAAAAACTTTGTATGTAAACATCTTTTACAGTCACTGTTGCAGGACAGTACGTTCTATGACGAAAAAATCTTTAATTTAGTTTATTTCCCTCCTTTCTGAAAACTCCTGTACGTAATTAAAAAAGATTACGAGGAAATGTTATTTTATTAAAAAATCTTTTATTTAAGTATAAACAAATTTTTATATTAATAATATTCTTGTTTACATTTATGAATAAACTCGTCTCGTCACAGATCTACCGTCTTTTGCAGAAAAATGCACAACTTTCCTCTCATGTGGCAGTCTGGTAAATTTTGTATGTAAACGCCTTTTGTAGTCGCTGTTGAAGGACTATACGTTTTATGACAAAAAAAAATCTTTAATTTTGTTTCTTTCCATTCTTTCGAAAATTGCTGTAGGAAATTGAAAAAAGATTCAGGGAAATTTCATTTTATAAAATATCTGTTGTTTGTTATTTAAGTATAAATAAATTTTTCTAAAAATAATATTCTTGTTTAAAGTTATGAAAAAACTAGATGTATTTTTATGGGACAAAATGAATTTCAGATATAAATAATAGTCTGTAAAAATTGAATAAATACTTTACGTATAATTCTGAAGATTTAAGCAGAAATATAATATATATGTGTATTTTTATGAGACAAAATGAATTTCAAATATAAATAATAATCTGTAAAAAGTGAGTAAATACTTTACCCATAACTCTGCAGATTTAAGGGGAAATATAATATATATGTGTATTTTTATGGGCCAAAATGAATTTCAAGTATAAGTAATATTCTATAAAAAGTGAGTAGATGCTTTACGTATAACATTACAGATTTGGGGAGAAATATTATATATAAATGTATTTTTATAGGACAAAATGAATTTCAAAAAAAAATAATGTTATGTTAAAAGTGAGAAAATTACGTATAACTCTGCATATTTAAGGAGAAATATAACGTGTATTTTTATGGTACAACAGGAATTTCAAATATAAATAATATTCTGTAAAATGAGTAAATACTTTACTCAGATTTGGGGAGAAATATAATTGGTCCTAATATTCTCTTGTGTACCAAGAGTAGATAAAATTAGCAAGTTAAGTTAGAGATTATGCAAATAACCTTTTTAAACAAATTGCTTCATCATTACTTTGAAGCTAAAATTGCTTCAGAAAGATTTATGCATTTTTGGTGCTTGTTAAAATGAGCCAATTTGCAAGAATTAGGAATTAACGGAAACTGAAAAAAAATTACTTAAACTTAACGAAGAATCTCTTTATAAATTTAACGATGTTGTTATCTACATAATCAGAAATTTTATTTTACTAAAAAAAAATACGCCCAAGTGAGAATTTCATACACTTTTTTGAAATAAAGATTCATAAATGGTTACGTAAAAGTATTATTTATAATATGTAAGATAAATTTAATAATAACCGAGACTTGGTCCTGATTGTTAATTTTTTTTTCACACAATAATAAAATAAATCATTTGTTGAACATATATTTATAACTTTTTTAAAAAGTATTTAAAAAAATAATATGTAACTGACGAATAGAATGTTAACTTTTTACTAATTATTAGGATGTTATAACATGTTCTTGACTAGAAGAAACTATAATATTTTGTCATAAACATATAATTAATAAAACAGCTTTTATACGTCTGGCGAGATTTAATAAATTATTTTTGCATCTTATTATATATTTAAATAAATTTATGTCGCATACCATATAAAAATGTACATGGAAAATAATTATTTTTTTTAGCGAAATAGCTTTAATTTGATGTGTTCTAATATGCAATATGCATTTTATACAAAATAAAAAATTAAGAAAAGGTAATTGGTTTATTATATATGCGATATATATCGATATAAATATGCCTCTATTTAGAGATTAATTGATAGTGAAAAAAAAAACCCACCTAGAAAGAACGTCTTTTCTCTTTATCTAAAGAAAAAAGATGTTCTTTCAAGTTTGGTTTTAATAGAACATATGGAATATGGTACTTTTTATTTCGAAATTAAGTTTTCTTAAACGCTAAAGAGTTTTCAACGAAATTAAAATAAATAAAATATTAATTTTTAAATTTTTTATAATTTTTAAACATTTTACTTACATAGGTTTTTTTGTAAAACGAAAACCAAACTAAACTAAAGACATTTAACAATTGCATTTTTTTACAAATTAGTTTTATTTTATTTTAAATATGCTATATATGCTATATTTTATTTTAAGTGTTTTTTTTTTTTTTTAAATTTTTGTATACATTTAAAAAAAAATGTATATATTTTTTTAAAATTTTTTATTTATTTTTAACATAATTTAATTTAATTTTATTATTAATTTTTTTTATAAATTAATTTTTAAATAGTGTTAATTTAATTGTTTCGTTTTTTCCTATTAATTTCCTCAAGACTATGTTGCAATTTTAATTAGCATAGCATAGTTTTTTACAACCATATAACTTACTTAAAATATTTTAATTTTGGTTCATTTATTAATTATTCCTTTTTTACGATATGCATGTGAAGTACCACGTATAATGTAAATAATGCAAATATCATGTATTATTTTAAAAATTTCTTTTCAATATTTTATATTTATTTTTTATCATTCAAATTCAGAAAAGCACAGAAAAGTGTAGTGTGCAAGTTTGGCAACCAGATTGTAACAGGGTGTAGTTGGGTTGAGATACTTAAGACACAAGTTGGAGAACTCACAGCTTTATTTAAACACGCACACAAACACCACACACATAAAATTAAGAACTACAATATTTAACATATAGGTCAGTGGAAGAACTCCACTTCTAAGGGCCGAAAACCTTATACTCAGCTTCGCGCAGTTTGCGCGAAATATACTTCCTCTACAGGTAAGAGTCTATGGGCCAACTAATGTGCTAAATATATTTCCTCTCGGTATGAAAGACTGTAAATTGAACGTTTCTGAGCGGAAACGCAGGTTGCGCAGTACTTCCTCTCAGATGAGAGTCTCGAGGCCAATTGTGCATTTCTCCTGAATGCCGTAGGAGGTGCTGCTCTTGCCAGTGTATAGGAAGAAACACGGTTATATACATTAATTAATTATAATTTATGCGTTTTGTTGATAAGACCATTGCAATGGTTCATAATTTAAATAGCTGTCAGCAATACATAATTATTTTGTGAATAAGTGTTGACAGAAAAATAATGTAGATAAAATTACGGTTTTTCTGGAATCAATCGAGATAAAAAAAAAATATGATGCTTAAAAAAATCATAACTTGTCCATCATCCTCTTATGTCAGCTCACAGTGATATTCGCTGTTAGCAATACTAGCTATAATTATGTATGTGTTGTGTCGAACCCTCAGTGTCATGTAGTGAGGGACGGACATACCATGAGTAGTCTACACATGGATAGAGAGAAAGGGGGAAGCTTCTGTTGTAATGGAGCACCCATAGGCAGAAGGCTGACTTGGCTTCGAGTCGCTGAAGAAAGAGAAAAGTGCCTTCCGGGATAACTTTTAGGGAGTAGCACCACGCATTTGCGTATCGTATAAGAGAAAACCCGGAAAACTCCCACCAGGTATTGTGACGAGGTAAGATGCTGAATATTGCAAACGTCATCGATTCTCCTCGTTTTTGAAACAGTTTCTACAGCAAAGCCCCCAGCATATTGAACCTCAGCCGTAATGTTCATTAGCGGTGCATATTGTCATTGAGCCACGAATCGGGTGCTATAGTTATTATGCAAATAAATGTAACAGAAAAATAATTTTGTGAATATAAAGAATAGGATGAAATATTTAAAAAGAGCATGGCATTTTTAACATAAAAATAAATTTATGAATTTTCAGAAGCATTCACTGTTTTGAATGGTAAACAAAATATTAAAATTAAATTATTTGAAATTCTATGAACATAAGTGTTATGTTTATATTTTAAAAAAAAAAAGTTTTAAAGTAACGCAGAAAATGATGTATGAATTATTTTTTCTGAATCATTAAATACGAAAACAAATAGTATAAGATACTATTAATATAAAAATATGCAGTGCAATATTTTAGATATATAATTCTAAAATTCTAATTTCAAAAATCAAGGTTTTCTTACTGATTATTATCATTACATTATAACAATTACGTTTTTTTTTATAATATCTGTATTCAAAGCAATACCCTATTTCAAATACAGAAATAAACATGAAAATAAAGAATTTTTCTTTAAAAAAATGCGACTATAGAACATCAAATGATTGAAAAAAACTTTTTTTTCCTTTACATTTCAGTTTCGCTTGCATTTTGCAGAACATTTTGTGGTCATGAAAAAATAAGTTGCCAAAAAGGGGAATTTGAGACTGAAGTAAAAATCAATGTAATCTTTTGAATATCGTTGTTCAAACTTTTTTATTTCAAAGTGATCAATGTATATATATCCGGGAAAAAAAAAGAGAGAGAGAGAGATTGGAAATCTGTACGATAGAGCAAACGCTTATCTAAAATTCGGCTATGGAGTTTTAAGTTAACATTGATATTTATCTTATTTAAATGTAACAATTTTTACTTCTACTAATATTAACTGTTTATGGGAATAAAATTCTACTGAAATACTGAAGAACATTTATTTCATAAAATAGAACATTTAAATCATAAAAGAATTATAATAAATATCGATTATAATCCATATTTTATGGATTATAATTCATAAAATAATTCACATTACACTGAGATTAGACTGAGTTTAAAATGTAACTTTTTATTTTAAAATTTTCATTCCATTTAAATGTTTACTAAAAATAAATATCGCTAATAATAATTAATATAATAAAATGCTCACTAATAAATCATTAATTAAATAATATATAATGCTAAATAAAAATACCTTATTAATTATCAGTAGCATTTAAATGCTACTAGTAATTAACAAGATATTTCGTAACAATTACAAATTATGAAAACGAAAACAATGTTCTGAAATGTATGCAGGCAGATTTCACGTATATGTATTTCAGAAAATATTGTTAAATTTGAATGACACTTTTAATATATATCATAAAAAAAGTAAAAATATTGTTTTGGAAATATTGTATTTTAAATAAACAAAACAAAAATTAAAACAAAAAAAATGTTTTCCCGCTTATTTATTGGTATTAAATATAAAGTATTAATACATATTATATAAATTAATTTTGTAAGAATATTAGTAATTCATATGATTTTGTATAGATATTAATTTAAGGCAGTCTTCAACAATCTCAATCTATTTTAGGACAGAGAGAAAATTTACGATTTTTATTATACACTCTTATTTAGACAATGTCCAATAATATCTGCAAACATTTACTGTTTATCCACGATACTACAGACCACTAATCACTGTGTAACATTTTTTTTCAACATGACTCGTGGCTCAATGGCAAAGCGCAATAGAGCTGAGGTTCAATAGGCTGGCGTCTCTACTACTGTGTCCGAAAAATAAAAACAAATTTTCAAATTAAAATTTCCGGGGCTTATGGAATTTCATTTTTATGTTCATGGCACTGTTCTAGAGATCTGTGCGAAATTTGGCGTCAAAATATTTATTACTGTTTCAGTTAAACTAGGCCTTGTAAGACGCTAAAACTGATTCCTGCGAGTTTTGAAATGTCTGAATTAATTGAGCAAGGAACTTGCATTAAATTTTGGGTACGAAATGAATATTAATCTGCGGAAACGTATAGAATGTTGCAGAAATCATTCGTTGAGCATTCCTAAATCGGAAAGAAATGTTTAAAAGTGGTATAAACAGCTCGAAAAAAGCAGAGAACGCGTTGAAGACAATGAGCGGTCTGGTCGACCATCCACCTCAATCGACGAAGCTCAAGTCCAAAAAGATTATTCTGCCTATTCTCTAAGCTCAAAAGCCCACTCCGAGGACACTGTTTTGAGTCGATTGAAGCGATTCAAAATGAATCGCCGCGAGTTTTGAAGACCATCCCTACCGATGACTTTTTAGCATGCATTGAGGATTGGAAAAAAAGTTGGCATAAGTGCATTGTGTCTCGGAGGTGATTACTTTGAAGGAGATGAAATAAGTTTGGAAGTATAAATAAAGAGTGTTTTATAAAATAAATAATTGGACTTACTTTTTGGGCACAGTAGTAAGTTTTAAAATTTGCAATTTTGTTAGATGTGCTTAATTAACTACACGTGCTTAATGTGGTTTTGGAAGAAAAATATATTCATGAAAATTGATTATAGCGTAAATATTTAACTTTAGTTAAAAATTTTAATTATTAAAAATTGAAATTAATTTTTATTGCTATTAAACCGATTCTAATTTGAAATAGCTATCTTATTTGACCTTAGAAGTGCTTACATATATTCCATTGTGCTGGGCTCACAAAGCATTGCTGGAAAGAAACCTACAATTATTTCTGGCACTCTCAAAGTGCCATCATCCGGGCTCCAACAAGATTACCTTTTTATGAGGGGAAATTGAGGAGAGTGCCAGATCCATCATCTGCGAAGAAGCAATCGCACACTCCAATTATTTCCGCTCGCCTGCTCAAATTGACTGCTCGCGAATTTATTAAAAAAGACATCAGAATATGCTGATTATTTCTATATTTTTCGCATATTTCTTGAATATTTTATTTTTTTTTTCTCGCATCGTATCTCTTTAGTTTTGTTTCTTCGTCGAAGTTGGCTCAAGTGAGTTTAAAAAAAATATTAACACTCAATAGAAAAGAATATATATTTTTTAACCTTGCTTATGATTAAATATGAAATACAAAAATCATAAAACTATTATGAATGTAGTTTTTCTCCTTATTAAATAAAAAATATTTGAAGATTTAAAATCCTACACAGAAATATATTATTTTTTAAAATATATAATAATAATTTTAACAGTGACAATATGGCAGTGTGACTAGCACTATGACGCTCAATGGCACAGGCTTCGGTATCGAGGCACGGCAGTACCATGGATGTTTGTAGTGGTTCGGAATCAATTTTACACTGTAGGTCAGGGTCTCATTAGATTGTAGGGCGTCACGGAGCCCCTCGGACTTCTCACCCACATCATTCCCAAATTGTATAGGGGCAACTCTGCTCTAGGCACAGTGAAGTGGTGTGGTGTAGTAGTAGTAGTCCTAATGCCCACCAGCGTCACACGTTGCCAGTGAACCACGAGTCGGGCACTTAATCATTTATCTCAATTAAATAATTTTTAACTTCATATAATTTTTAATTTAATTAAATACCTGTTTATTTATTTATAAAATCAACTACTGTTTATTATTTTCTTTTAAAATTAAGTTTGTAGAAATCTTGTCTTCTAAAAAAGTCACGGAGAAAAAATTAAAATAAAAATATTATTAAAAATAGTAAACTAATGTATAATGTAATAGTAAATTATTAGTTAAAACTAAACTATTTAAAAAATAATATGAAACATCTTATTTAACCCCAACAGTATTTATTCACTTAAAAAACATTCATTGTTGTAAGGTAAAATAAATCCATACGTAACACAGAAAGGAATATCATTTTTTTTTTACGTTACTTACGATTAAATATGAAATAGTAAAAGCATATACGTATTATAAATGCAGCTATCTTTTTTATTAAGCGAAATGTATTGAAAGATTTAAAATTCTTTAATGAAAATATAGCATTTTGTTATATTTTATAATAATTTTAACGGGGACTGAATGTCCGAATGACTAGCGTTCTGCTGCTCGGTACCACAGGATTCGGTTTCGAGTCCTGGCGGTGCCATGGATATTTGTATTCGTTCGGGATCCATTTTAAGCAGGTAGGTTCCGGTCTAACATGATCGTAGAGCATTGCGGAGGTAGTGTTATTCCGCGTCAGCAGATTATCTTCAAGCTACACGCAAGCCCTGCGTAGTGCTAAGTGTGTAAAGCACTACTTAGAAATGATTAGTAAACTAAACCAGTGAAACTAGTAAAATATTAAACTAAAATATTTCAAAAATAATATTAAACTTTTATTAAACCTAACAGAATTCATTCACTTGAAAGAGCCAACCTTTGTTGTAAGTTAAAATAAATCCACACCTAAAAATTATTTACTGCGGTAGCGAGAAATTTTAATACCTGAATATTATCTTTAACAATGTCAATGACAATAAACGACTTTAAATAAAGACAATATGTTCAACAAACTGAAACAAGAATAATGGAGTCCGGATAGCATGGATCGCCGTGCAATAGGAAACTTAAAATTAAATTTAAAAAAATCTTATTTGACCTTAGAAGTGATTACATATATTTCATTGTGCTAAGCTCAACAAACCAGTGCTGAAAAGAAATCTACAATTATTTGTGGCACTCTCGAAGTGCCATCATCCGGGCTCTAACGAGATGATCTTTTTATGAGGAAGATGAGGAGAGGTGCTAGGTCCCATCTCATCTGCAAAAAGCAATCACAAACTCAATTATATCAACTCGACTGCTCAAATTGACTTCCTCGAGAATATATATAAAAAAATCAGAATATGCTGATTATTTCTATATTTTATTCGTATATTTCTTGAATATTTCATTTCTTTTATCTCGCATCGTATCTCTTTAATTTTATTTCTTCGTCCAAAATTGACACGAGTCAGTTTTTAAAAAAAATATTATCACTCAATAAAGAAAAGAATATTTTTTTGCGTTACTATGATTAAATGCGAAATACTAAAATCAGAAATGTATTATGAATGTAGATATTCTTATTATTAAAAAATATTTGAAGATTTAAAAGTCTACTTGGAAATATAATATTTTTATTATGTTTTATAATAATTTTTAACAGGAGGCTTGATGGTTGAGTAACTAGCACTCCTGATATTTAATGCCACAGGTTTTCAACCGCACTTGTAATTACGATGTCTTGTATGTTTGTAGTGGTTCGGAATCATTTTAAGTCGTTGGTCCCGGTCACATATGACTGTATGACAACACAAAGCCCAATCAGATTTCTCATCACATCATTCCCAAATTATATAGGGGCAACTCAGAACACAGTGATATAGTGTGGTGTATTAGTGGTAGCCCTAATGCTTACCAACTTCACATTACCAGTGAACCATGAGTCAGGCATTCAATCATTCAACTCAGTTAAATAACTTTTAAATTCATATAATTTTTAATTTAATTAAGACCTGTTTATTTATTTATAAAAATAACCACTGTTTATTATTTTCTTTCAAAATTAAGATTGTTGAAATCTTGTCTTTCAAAACGCTCAAGGGAAAAAGTCATTGCGTCAAATAACCGCAGAAATCAATGTGGGACGTACAAGGGACTTGTCTGTTAGAACTGTGCGGAAAAATAATATCAATAGTTAAAATCACTATTTCCTCTTTCTGAAGGACCAATGCTTTCTTCTATACTGCAATGGACGTCTGGTTTTCATTACGGCGGTGCTCAGTTTTTTATTAACTTTTCACTTTTCTTTTTTACTACAGTATGCTTTCATTTTGTAATTTTAATTCCTTTCCTTCTGTATTTTTTTTTTATCTCTTAATTTTTTTTTATTAGTTTATTTATTTGTAATTTTTATTCAATTATCTACTTTTTTCTATAAATTTAACATTTTTTCACACTGGCAATGGGCTTAGACCAATCGACAAGAACCCTATTTTTTCAAGGACGGAGGTTTATGGTCGCTGCGCGACCAATGCACTCCGAAAATCTACAACGAATCAAAGGTTTAATTGTTTTAAATCTTATTTGCGTGGAAATACACTAAACGCAATTGATAATATAATAATACACACTCATATCAATAAATTTTTAAATCTTAATCCTGTTTGCAGTTTGAAATCCCTCGATGTGAAACCGGAATGGTTCAATGTTAATTTCTGTATTATTGAAAATCTTGCCACCCGATATTACTCTAGAATTTAATTTGATAAACATTTATTCTTCTGATGAAAACATTGAAAAATTGCTGATATTTCTCAAAAAAGAAATGGAATGCCGTGAAAGAAGTAATTAAGTTTCCGTTACGGATTTGCATTCCAACGAACAGTATACTATTGCTGGTGCTATAAATATAGGAGATATAGATTTATCGCACATTCTGAGTTATGAATATCGGTGTCAGGTGTTCGAAGAGGTGAAGAATTTGAAGCCAAATAAACCAGAAACCGCTAACGATCAGATGAAAACTATTTTGAATGATGAGATTCTCATTATTGTAAATTGCTTATAATATATTGTTTCTTATCCCACTTGGCAGACATCTAGGCCAAGCCCACGATCCCATATGCACTCATGGTTGAAGGGGAAGGAAGCCGCTTCTGTTGTGATGGAGCACCCGTTGGTAGAAGTCTGACTTTGGCTCCGTGACGCTCTTACAGTCATAGGAGACCGGGACCTACGGCTTAAAGTGGATTCCGAACCACTACAAACATCCATGGCACTGCCGGGAATCGAACCTGAAACCTGTGGCACTGAGCGCTAGACACTCGGCCATTGAGGCCCGCTTATAACATATATATATATATATATATATTATAAGCAATTTTACAATTACTACATGGATATTTTTGGATTGCTTCTTTAAAGCAGTAAGAGATTATAACCATATTATCACCGCTGTATATACATTCCCAAAATGTGTCTGGTTGCATCCTGTAAAAACCAGTAATAAACAGTGTGCTTCGGAGACACTATAAATTCAGCGAACTATTATAAATTAGTTACGCAGTTTTCGGGTCGAAAAAAAAAAAAAAAAAAAAAATACAAAATTCCTAAAATAGAAATACTTGTCTAAACAGATAACTAATTTACATTTGTAACTCAGATGTAAATTAGCACCTGTAATTCTGATGTAATTTAGGTACATATTAAGATAACTGTTAAGACTCGACATAATTTTTTAAAATTATTTTTTACAAATGTTCAGATTAAATTAATTTTTAGTGTTTAATCTCATAACAATTCATTAAATATTATTTGTT